>JARKIF010000490.1:0-14022 GCA_029378245.1 Roridomyces roridus
GGCTTCCATCCGCCAAAATAGCTATATGCTCGCACGTCAAAAAGCCACTGACTCGGAATGGCTCGTGTGGCTTCTGCGTAGCCAGGGTAATGTATAAAACTAGGCCCGACTGTCCTGGAATTCCCAAGCAACTCTTCTCGTCGTCGCTTACCCCTCCTCTCCTTCAGGTTTGTCTTGGCCTTCACTCCCCAACACCACAATGCGCTTCCCCACTGCCCTCGCGTCTTTCGCCCTTTTTGCAGCCACTGCCTCGGCGAGCGTCACCCCCGCTATACCCTCTGTCTTCCGCCGCTAGTTTCCCGGTTCGTCCCATTTCATCTGTCTGTCATCAGCAAGTACTGATCATTTGCTCCAGCCTGTGCCGGCGAGTGTATCGCCCACCCCAACACGGGTGGCTGCTCCGCGAGCGACGACACTTGCCTGTGCAAGAACAGCGTGTTCGTCCAGTCCACGTTCCAGTGCATCGAAAGCACCTGCCAGGGCGCCGACCTCGCCAACGCCATCCAGACTTTTAAAAACATCTGCGCCGCTGTCGTACGTCTCCATTAATTGACCGTGGCGGACAAAAATGAATTAGTTTTAGGGTGTGCCTGTATCGCCCTAGTCTCTGAGAATTAGACGCTATATAGCTTCGAATTCAACCCGTACCTCGTTACTATATAGTATCGCCCAATGTTGTCGATTGATATATTTCTTTTGGAAAGCGAACAGGTCCAACGGGCAGGGTAACTCAGATGGTCTGCATTCAAATTGAAATATTGCCCAGTCAATGTTGAGGCGTTGAGGCGGCAAGAAGAAAAGGTGTCATCTGCGGCTTATCCGAAGTCGATTGCAACTACAACTTCACAAAGGGTCTCGTGTTTTAAAATCACAAAAACCAATCTCCACAACCATGCTGATGTATTCTTGAACAGCCTCACTTGAGAAGACAGCAGACGACGTTCACCTCCGAGAAACCAAGTTGTCATCTATAATTTTTTTTTTCAACCTTCCTCCTCGCCTTAGTCGGAGAAGCAGTTGGACGTATACGCGCCACAAGTTAACGCCCGCCAAAACGGCTTGAATATAAGGGTGATATTGGTCCGCAGCGGTTTCCTAGAATCAACCATCGTATTAATAATCCCATGCACTCTCAAAAGCTCCACAAGCACCCCCAAAATTCCCGCCGAAACAAGCTCGCGGATAGCCTGAAAGTCGGGAGCGTCTCTTGACGGGTACGTTTCCAAAGCACGATATTTTGCAGGGCCGTGGACACGTTTTCCACGTGTTCCTCTTGTGGGTGCACGGTTACGGTCCTCAAAGACGGCCAAGGAACCGAATGAGGACCTAGGAGGTCGAAGAGGATTTTGTTGTGAAGCATTCGTTTATGAGAGCTAGAGAGGAGACGGCGGGGAAGAGCTGTGGGGGAGGTGACGATATGGGTTGGTAACGAGCGTATTGGTTTTCGAAGCCGTCGCAGTTACACTCCGTTAGGTGGGTGAACGCAAGTGAGGTCAACACTGGGAATGTCAAGTTCGCGGACCGATTGGCGCTGTGTCGCGTTGAATAGCATGGCAATCTGGTCGCCGTGAGCGCCGGTGATATCAAAATGAGTGAGGCGGGGCGTGTCGAAGCGAGCGAGAGCGATTAAAAGTGCCGGGGTACCATAGCAGCCTCGAATTCAAGATGGAGACGAGTGAGAGACTTGAAAGTGATCCCACCGCCGAACGTGTAGATGTAACACCTAGTGCACCTCCGGATTGCTGACTAATGGTCCTCGATGGTCCCAGAGAGAGTTATGAGGCAGCAATGGCAGGGGGGCTATTTTGGGCTACATCCGACAGCCATCGGAGCCTCCGCCGGCAGCCGCAGAGACCGTCGCCGCCGGCGGGACCATTGTCCAGGCCTGCCCTTGGGTTACAGAGCGTGTTGTGCACCTCTGTTTCAAAGCATTGGCTCGGGGGCAGTGGGAAGAAGGCAAGAGGATGGTTTTGGCGTGCGCTAGGTCCTTCACCTGCGAGGGTTAGGTGCAGGCCGTAAATCGGGATTGGGGTCGCTATCCACGCCGCGCCGCGCACTCATTAGGGTCAGGCGCTGTATTGGACAAGGCGGGAGGGCATGCCATGGAACACAGATTTCGATGTGCGGCGGCGGGACCTCTGCAGCCTCCGCTCGCAGGGCCCTGGTTCCAGCTGCGAGCGGAGGCTGCAGAGGTCCTGGTTACCAGGGTTATACTTAATATCCACCATGCATTTGTACTCGTGAGGAGCGTATTATGTACTGCATAGGCCATGGAACGACCGCAGGGGCACGGTTTGAGCAGGAAATAGCACCTAGTATTGTGCTGGTTGAAGGAATGCTGATACGTTGGGCCATGGGCTTTCCACTTGATGTGGGGTTGTAGATGCGCGGAGATGTCAATGAGGCAGGCTGTAGCTCAGCGCGAGTTGAGAGTTAGAGCCCTGAGCAGCAGCCTACGCACCTTCGCCTCTGCCATCGGCACCTCCGCCACCTCCAACATATGTAACAGCGCCTTATACTTAGATCTAAGAGTCTCAGTGAATTGAATTCCAGAGGGTCTACCATAGATATCTTGCAGGCATGTTGACAAACTCAGACTGGATCACAAGTGGACTGAGTGGGAGTGGCAAACTTGAAGCGAGCGGAGGTGGCGATGGTGGCGGGTGCAAAGTTCAACCAATGGTTGATCATCAACTCCTCATATGTTCCTGCACCACCACCATGTCTTTTAGCACAAATAGAGTAATTTCTCGTCTATTACCGGCTCCTGGCCATACTCTAGCTCATGGAGATCCATTTTATAGATATTACCAAGAAACAAGAAAATCTCTAACCTTCGGGTGCTCTGCCAATGCGCTTGAACTCGCTCGTGACGCTGAATTCCAGCATTCAAAGACCCCTAGAGGATCCTGTGTCAAATTGGGAGCCAAGAATCCGCATTTTCGCACATTTTGGAGATTTGTATAATTGGCGGAGGTATGTTTTGTTCAAGCTCTCCCGGAGCACAGAACAAGCTAGGATGGAATTTCTGCATTCAAAGAGATGAATGGATTGTACATGAGCGAAATTGGAGGAGCAAAAAATATTTCTGGGATTGTATAATACAGGTAGAGTGCTTGAACACAATGCAACTGCGAACTAGTGGGCTTCCCGGTTCAAAGACCACATTTCACCAATATAACAAGAAACAGCCCTTGTAATTAACCAGGCAACCCCGGGCGGCCTACCTGGTGTTATCGTAGCTTGTTCCGAGGTCAAATGCCTTCGAGAAGCATCTTATCGAGAGAAATCAAGATGATCCTTGTTTTATTCACCTGCTGATTGGCTGATCAAAGATCTGCGAGAAGGGGTCCGATGCTGTGTGATTGACAGCGCTGCCTTCTCTTCACCACCACCACCACCGCCCGAGGTCACCTGGAATCCAATCCACATGGCCATGAATTTCATATCCCATTCATCCTCGATCTTGCCTTGCAGTAGACTGTCTCTCAACTTCCCCTAACCTCCGCCAATGATCATGATTCCCAACACCTCTGGTCCTCTGCCACTCCGCCTCCGGCCCTCCGCCGCGCCGGATTGAACTCCGGAGCCTATCCTTTGATTATTTCTGCACGATGTTCCTGCAGACCAGTACACCCTGTCACCAAGTTGCCTTGTCTCAGACTCTCAGATTTGCCAGTGCCACGAATGTTCACACTTCGAAGGCAGGCTGTGCGCGGAGGTGGCGGAGGTATGTGAATCATGGTGAGCATTTGCGATCTGGTGCATTTCAAAGATCGCTGACATCCATCTATGCAGGAGCTAATCCAGAAGTAGCTGAATGATGTAACCGAAACTACTTACCAGTCAATGACATTGTGTACCGTGGACGCAATTCCTGCTAGCAGTGCGACCCGCCCTGGTTTCGCCTTTGCCTTTGCCCATTCAGACTCCGACCCAACGCCTGTACACCAACCCACTATTGAGCTTCAAGCTACCTCCGCTCGTGGGCGGAGGTTCCACTGTAGGTTAAAAATGCCCTCCTGCTGCCCTGGCACTACTGCAGCACCAGACCCACCTCTCACAAGTACGTGTATACGGGGCATACTTGCAGTTTCAACACCGGTTTGAATGCTACCTCTCACTCGCGGGCGGAGGTCGGGCCACAGATAAAAACACTGTGTTCCCCCGCCCTCCTGCCATCTCCAATACAACACCCGACTTACATTTAACAAGTCCACCAGGGAGTACACAGTGATCGCCAATTTCGGCCTGCATGTCACCCCACTCGCAGGCGGAGGTCCTGCTAACCACGCCTCCCAGCTGCCTATCGCTCTCTTCCCCGCTACACCCAAGCTACAGCCGAGTCGCTGTGTGCGTTGCATATGCGTACAATGCACATTCGACCCCTAGGGCAGGCCTAGGTGATGCTCTGCCCCCGGCAGCGATACCTGCGGCGCCTGGCGGAGGCTCAGTGGGTGTCGGATGAAGCCCGAAATAGCTACCTGCGCCATAGCCGCCTTTACATACCTCCGCCGGGGACCTCCAAGGCCCCATCAAGCAACACATAATGGGACCATCGAGGTCCATTAGTCAGCAATCCGGAGGTACACTAGGTGAGATGTAATCCTTCAAGTGGATGTACAAGTGAGTTCAGCGAGGGTAGGCGCGTTGTCACGCTGAGGAACATTCCGCCTTGTCGTTGCTGTCCAGGAAACTACCGGACTTGAGTTTGAGATGCGCCGGGGCAGCCGTCCACGGAGGCAGGGCGCGAAGGGCGCATCTCTTCAACTCGAGGGACCTAAATTGGGTCCCCAATTTGCGAGGGTAACTCAATGGGTGTCGGAACCTCCCCGCCGATGTCTTCGATTCGGAGGTGCGAATGGAGGCGTCTCTGTAGCGGCGGCCATGGGAGGAGAAAGCAAGAGCTGGAATAATAACTTAACGTAAGTACAGTGACAGGATCCATCAAATCCGAGTCGTATCTCTCTCGCTACCTCTTCCACTGTTCTTCAAGTTGCTTGCGCATGTCACCCACTCTCCACCGCATTTACTCCTTCTCCCAGATGACCTTGTCATCGATGATCGCGGCCGCGAAACCCCAGAGATTGCTCACTCCAGAGCCTCCGTCGGAATGGTTTTGTCGCATGTCGCCGCCGTTTTCGACGCGTAGGACAGGCGCATGTACTCTATGGACCCGAGTGGTGGTCGACCTATGTTGCGACGACTCCGCAGAGCTCGCACGACTTATCTCGAACGGTCGGTGCGAGGTGAATCTGCGCGCCAGGACGGCCTCCAGACGCTGAGGGCCTCCAATATCCCAGCCCCATATCGCTCGCATTTCGCGATTGCCATCGTTTCGACTTCACACCAAGCTTTGGACACTATTCTCCACCCCATTCCGAAATATCGTTATGCCTTCCTTGGAGCGCTCGAGACGAAAGCGGCTACAGTTAAGACCAGTGGATTGTCCCCGCACCAATTGCCAAATACTACCTCCCTATAAATGGACCCGCTGCACTCTTGCTTTGCCGCCACCTCACTCGATAGTTGCTCGACCCACCTCCAGTTGAGCAAACTTCGACCCCATACGCGAGGACTCGGAAAATTTCCAATTAATAACCGCGCAACTCCCTGGTTCATCTCTATCCCGATGTGTCCAGAGTCACCTGGGATCGGGCAACGGCATAGTCTCGCAGACTCGCAGTCTCTGACCCGTCTTGACTGATATTCGACGAGACCGTAAGAGATTGATTGCCGACATGAACTCGCTTCCTTGACACACCCCCATCTCAGACACTATTGCAATTTGCACTCATGGAGAACAGCTCGCCTTTCTTTACAACTCACCCCGAGCTTCCCTGGCCTGACTCACTGTAGAAAACGGAAGGCTGCGAATTTCGCACTAGCTCACAGCGAATTTCGCATTTCACCCATTTTGCGGCGAAGTAATTTTTTTCACGGTGTGGGGCGAAAATGTCAGGTCACCCCCTTGTCGGGTGAAATGAGATTTCACCGTACCTCTGGAGCGAAATTCACCCAATATTCAAAGTACGTCAATTGCGTGTATTAATCAAACTGCCCTCTAGATCACCACTGTTCTGACCACGGTTTCAGAGAGCAAGCTAGATGAGGAGGTTAGCAAGAAGAGGGCGGGGCGCATGTTGTGGAGTTGTGAGAGTTCGTGGAGTTAAGTACTTAAAATGAAGTCATTTGATCGAATGTCACATACGTCACGCTACTCCACTCTTGCTCTTACTCCCATACTCCGCGACCATGCCCTCTCTCCATTCTCACCTGCACACGCAGCCCGACAACTCCTCTCCCAACCTAGGTGTCTGCTTGAGCCCAGCATGTCCTGCCCAAGGTCTGCCACGCAAGCTCTTTTGCGGCAGAGGGCCGGGCCGGCTTAACGGAACTTGGAAGTGCCTCAAGCGATGCCCAACACAGGGACTGGCTGACCGTCAATCGCCACGGGGACGCAGAGGACATTCGGGAACTAGATAGAGGGCGTGAGATCCCGCACCCTTACATAAGCAGCCATCACCGCCACCCGCAGCTGAAATGGGAGGGTCCTGCCGGCACTTCAGGGTCATTTCTCAATACAATATATAGTCTAGACCTGTATCTCACTTCCTATGTGACCAGATCCTGAAAGATGAAATAATAGGGGGAGTTGATAGGGCCACAATATTTCGACTTTTTTGTGTTTCTACCCCATTTTCAGGCCACTGGAGCATTTTCGATGAAATTCATGTCCGCGAATTTTGCCGCTGCACAGCCACCACGTGACCACCGGATCACTCGAACCGCTGTCAGCAAGCAGCTTACATGAGGCTTTGATGGGCTTCAAGGGTTGTGGAGATGGCCTGCTGGCACAGTGCCCGGGATTCAAATGCGAAGTGGAAGACTGATTGCTGCTGCAGAAGAATTCTTTTTTTCCAACCTGATTTATCAACCAGAAGCCGGCTCTTCAGGAACTGTTGAGAGCCCTGGCCACATCTGTGACTTCTATCCAAATACCACTGTGAACTCAACTTCATTGAAATGTAATGGGGGGCTTGCCAAGTACCGCTACCGGACAACCTCCAGAACTAAAACATGGAGGAGATGGAGAACAATGTCAAGAACTGTCTGGATGATGTTGAACGGCTCTCAATTATTTGGTGACGTGCTTTGGAGTTTAGTTTGAAAGAGTTCCATTAACCCCAGCAGTTGTGCCAATCGTTCAGCCCGTTCATTTCGGCATATGCACATGGCTGACAGTCGGAGATCTCACCTATGTCAATCGGAAGTACAAGGGGCATCGTATCTTGCCGCCCTCACTGATTGCAGAGATTAAGGCCTGATTATGATGATTGACCGCGGTGGACAAAAATCATTAGTTTTTTCCGGGCCTGTTTTTTTGGTCTCATGTTGTAGATTGATGTATATCTTTGAAGATCTACCATCTTTCTACATAAACCCCAAATTTGGGGTCCTTTTTTTGTGCCGCTGTACATTTTTCAGTGAGACATCAGAGAAAACCATAGATCTGTGTAGGATCGAGTGGTTCCGTGGAAACACACAGATCTTCAAAGATCATCATTGTTGTCTTGTTTTTTTGCTGAGGGCCTCTTTATTTGTAATATCCCAATGTTGGCCGGACTCTGCATACAGCCGATGTGATGCCCGATGCCCGGCATCACGGCTTCTAGAAGCTGCCCTTCTTCTTGATGTTTACATCACCTCCGGGGACATCCATCAGAAAATCAAAGCATCTGGTTGCCGGCTCGGCAATTGGGAAAAAAAAAGAGACATCAGGTATGTAGATCCAACACTGCTAGTCTTTTTCCCCTCACTGAACCTTTTTTTGTTTGAATGACATCCAAAAAAAAGACATGCAGAAATAAAAAAGAGGATCATCTTTGAAGATCTTTGAGATCTTTGATCACTACGTCATTTTTTCTGTGATGGCTGGCAAAACATGTAGATTCATGGAAATCTAGGAAGATCTCTGCTCTGGCTGCACAAAAAATGCCACCATCCAAAACAGGACACCATTTTTGTCCACCCTGGCAGTCAACTTTATAGCAGTCCATACTAGTCAGATTAGGTCCACTTAGTACTTTTCAATCGTTCTGGCTGTCCCAAACCCATTTCTGAACTTTTATTTTTTTCCGAACCTCAGATTTTGCCGTGGGAAAATTACATAACGCTGCTTATATAAGGTGCGGAGATCTCACGCCCTCTATCTTGCTTCTTTTCCCTTCCATGCCTCACATTGACACGAGGTATCTGCAGCAGCTGCTCCCTCGCACTAGGGCGAGCCTAACACAGCGGAGAGCTCCAAATCCGCTCCCGACTTACATACGCGCAATCCTTTGGGCGACGAACGATCAAAAGTCGAACGATGTGTGCGTGTACCGTCTGATTCTATTTCGTTGCCGTTGTCCTCATTCTCGAATGCGCAACACTCTCGTGCCATGCCGTGCGTCCATTCTCGCTATCAAGTTTCCCGTCCGTTCTCACAGTCAAGCCCAGATCGAGGACACCCGCCACCCGTCGACGAGTGTGAATGGCGATGTCGAAGAAGCTGCTTTCAGACGGCGCGGCGCACTAACTCCTGGTGTGTTTAGCCATCTATCTCCTGTGAATCTCACCGTTGGTCAGCGCACTGGCCTGATTTGTCGCCCTTGCCCCCCGCTCGTCATTCTCCTCCCGTACGTGCTTCCGAACCTTCATCTACACATTGACTGACTCTCGATTGCCAAGGCCCAAGACCGGTTTCCTCAATTGACCCCAGAGCCTCCGCCTGCTCATTCTGGGCTGGGGATGCTTGAACTATCACTGCGCGACGCGCAGCCACGTACCAGTAGCTTTTTTGTAGTATTCACATGAATTCAAGTGATTTTCACCATATTCTCTCAATGAAATATGAGTTGTTAGCGTGGTATTGTCCCGCAATCCTGGTGATACTCAAGTCGAAAGTGAGAGAAATTCACCAAGAGTTGGGGTGAACAGGTATAGTGAAAAACTCAGTTTTGTACGTGAACATTCACCATTGATTTTCCCGGTGAAATTCCCTTGTTTTGAGTGAATTTCACTGCATTACCGGGCGAATTTCTCGTCCTTTCAAGGTGAAAAATCCCCGCGAATTTCACTCATTCTGTGGTCCTCAGTGATGGGTTTTGTCGCATGTCTGCCGTCGTTTTCGACACGCAGTTACAGGCGCATCTACTCTCTGGACCAGATTGGTTGTCGACCTCTGCTCCCACACATCCGCAGAGCTCTTTCGGCTCTACCTCAAGCGGTCGGCTATGTGTCAGATAGAGGTGACTCTGCGCACCATGGGCGACCTCCAGACGCCGACGGGTCTCCAATATCTTGGCCTCCATGTCGGTCGCATCGCGCGATTGACCATCGTTGTAGAGACCCACCAAGCTCTGAATACTATTCTTGCATCGTTCCGAAATTTCGTGGTGCCATCGTTGGCGCATCTCGAGATCGATAATAGGAGCCCTCGCGACATCGACCTGTTGGGTTTGTCCCCACTGCAGTTACCAAATATCGCTTTCCTCAAAATGACGCGCTGCACTCCTTCATTCCCGCCACCTCATTGGATGGTCACCCTTACGCACCTCCATTTGAGTGATAACCCCCTACCCAATTCCCGAGAACTCGGATATTTTCCGATTCGTAACCACCCAACTCCCCTCACTGGTTTACCTTCATCTGGATCTTAGCAGGGTATCCTTTGGGTCGGGACGCGGGATCGTCTCTCAGTCTCTCACGCATCTTGACCTCGAGTTCGACGAGTCTTTCACGGGTATTTCAACATTCCACTCATGGTACGGCACATGGGAATACTGCAGGGGAGACCTATTGTTCAGACATGAGCATTGATAATGGGGTGCCCTTGAGCAACAGACCTTGATTGTACCGGATGTACATCCTCCACAAATCGTGTTTTCGCGAGGTGACTTCGTGTTTTACCCGTGCACGGGTGAGATTTGAAACAAAATTAAACCCGTGATCATTGGTCAACAGCAACTGGGCCGATTGTTGCTTGAACTGGCTCAAGTTGTATCTAATACCTGCCTTGCTTCTAGAGTACTCCGCCGGCACAATGTGTGTTTGTCGCTGTCAGAAACAGTGATCAAGACTTTTTGATCCCATCGATCAAATACCCGTGGCTTTCACTATCGACGACAACGAGTCGGAATCAAATGTTCTGTCAATGAAATCGCGTTCTTCGACGCACCCCATCTCACTCATCTCGGTCTCCATGGCACTCACGGAGACCAGCTCTCTTTACTTTCGACTCCGCCAACCCAGCTCCGTCGGCGTTTCCTGCCTTGACTTCACTAACGTGCACCAATTTGGAACAACCGGACTGCGGTTGCGAGGCGGACCCCGGTTTTCGCAACAAATACAAGCCCATAGCAGCCCTCCTCTGAGAGGTCTTCCCCTCATGTCCTCCTTGACATTCGTCCATCAGTATTTTGGTCCGAGAATTGTGTCCGACTGTTGGGTCCTGGTTCGCAACCGTGGCCGCAATTGGAGGTTCTTGCCTTCAGCCCAGCGCACGCAGATGTTGAAAAGCTGTACGTGGCTCTTCAGGAGGTCGTGAGCTGGAAACAAAGCCAGCAGAGTCGCTCCACGATGTTCAAACTTTCCCTCAATCTATTTTGAACGGGAATTTGGGGCAAGAAATGGAGTAGCCATAGAGCTTTTAGAAGAGGCTAGTATGGTTGGCAGTGTTTTCTGACGGTGCGTGGACTTTTTAATTAATAGTTCTCTGCATTGTCAATCTCAGTGTTGCTTCACAGCTTTGTCAGGATCCGACTGTGACAGTGCGATCACGATATGCAGTTGTGTCTGGAAAGTCCTGCATATCTGACCCCCTCCCATTTCTCCTTCTCCGTCTTCCTTCCGTCGCACATCGCTCCATGCTCTTTCATCTCAACTTGTGGCCGCATCCGAGTGCGAAGCTCACGTCTTGTCTCTTGAATTCTATGTTGAAATTTTGTAGCAGCAACGAGAAATATTATACAACCGCCCGCGGGCATTGTTTCACCGTTTGGTTTCGCGGATTTTCGAAAGATTGCCCGCATCAGTCTTTTGACAAAGATCTTGCGACCTTTTTGGTGCTTGGCAGCTTGTGGCACAAGCTCGCAAGGTCAAAGCGAGGGTTAAAATCCCGGAAATGGTGAAAGTGGGGTGAAAAAAGGTATAGCGAAGGAGGAGATACACTGAGAGGCAATGGAAGCATGTACCAGTCAGATCCAGGGTCGAAGGAATAAATCTGTGGGTCCGATGGGAGTTGAACGAGGGACCTTGCGAGTTTCAGGACCTGGCTTGTGAGCTTGCGGGCTTGCGCAGATTTGGCGGGCGGCTTGCGGGCTTGACTGACCTTGTACAAGGTCACAAGCTAGATGTCAAAATCTGATGCGTGAGGAATGACTGAGCATTGCAAAGGTGTTGTCCTGACAGTTCAGGCATCGAGAACCGCCATTTATGGGTCCCTCAGGATGGCCGCCTTTGACTAAGTAATTCAGCCTCTTGCACTGGCAGACGAACACGGAAGGAGGCTGTTAAAAATACTTCATAAAGCCACGTCGCAAATTCAACGCAAATTTGAACCTAAAAACTCAGTACACAACACTGACTTGGTTGTGTGCTGGCGCTTGTACATGAAGGCTATGAGCTGTTGAAACTTGAAGAGCTGGTACTTACTGGTCGGCGATCTCGATCAATATCTTGCCTGTCACTTGCCTTTTCCTACTACCACGCGCGTGCGTGGGTCCATGACAATGTCACCCACCTCTCCACCGCCTATCCTCCTTCTCCCAGACGAACTTCTCATCGAGATCGCGGCTGTCCAACCCCAGAAATCGCTCACTCCAGAGCCTCCATCGGAATGGGTCTTGTCGCATGTGTGCAGTCGTTTTCGACGCGCAGTTACAGGCGCGGCTGCTCTCTGGACCCGAATCGTTGTGGACCCTCTGCTGCGACACATCCGCAGAGCTCTTTCGGCTCTACCTCGAACGGTCGCGGTGTCTGGTGAGATGGACGCGACTCTGCGCGCTATGGACATAAGCGACCTTTCCGGCCGCGCCAAAGGGCCTCCAATATCTCAGCCCGCATGTCGGTCGCATTGCGCGATTGACCATTATTGTCGAGGCCCGCCAAGCTCTGGAGACTATTCTGTCTTCGCTCCCAAAATGTTCGCCATGCCCGCCTTGCGCACCTCGAGATCGAAAACAGCAGCGACCGCGATATCGACCTGTTGGATTTTGTCCCCGCTCAAGTTGCCAAATATTACCTTCCCTCAAATGACCCGCTGCACTCCCTCCTTCCCACCGCCTCAATGGATGCGAGCTCTGACCCACCTCCATTGGGAGGACACACCCTACCCAGTCGCGAGAACTCGGTATTTTCCAATTCATAACATGCAACACACCTCCCGGTTTATCTCTACTCTTGACCTCATGAAAGCCGATCTTTCCGTTGGGAAGCGGGATTGTCTCTCAGTCTCTCACGCATCTTGACTTGCAGTTTAATGATGGCGAAAAAGCCGTGGCCGGAATTGGACGTTCTTGCGATCCGACCCAGGCCGGCAGAAATAGAGAATGTATACACAACTCCTTCAGGAGGTCGTGTGCTGGAAACGAAGCCAGCAAGAGTCACTCCCGACATTCAAGCTTTCTGCAAACTTGTTCGAACGGGAATTTGGGCAGAAAATGGGGTGGGCGTGGAGTTGTTGGAAGAGTATAGCATGATTGGAAGTGTTTCTAATGGTGCGTCGAATTGTCAATAGTACCTTGCCGAGCTGAGCGTTGTTGCATAGCTCACGAGATCTCAGATATAGCACGCCTGAACAGTCGGACTGTCCTGTACATTTCTCCTTCGCCGTCGTCACATGTTTCCGGTTGAGGCATCTCCGCCTTGACACATCCGACTCCCAGTGAGAGTTGGGCTCAACGTCGCGTTGACCCAGGCTACTGCGTCGGCTCAGGTTGCCAAGCGTGACCCTGCGTGGATATATTGAACTAGAAGCAGTTTTTTTATTCATTGTTACATTTTTGTAGGTGAACGATGCAATTGAAAAATACATGTACAGTCGAAAGGAAGTTTCCGCACTCGCTCGTTGGACCTGAGTCTGAATCATCAACAAGGAATGGAGGAACCCGTCAGCATCGACGTAGATCAAAGACCACAGCGAATGGGTGGAAACTGCAATCGCTCGCCAGCGACTGCTGACCCACGTCAACACCCAAGGACTGTCCTTTGGATTGGGCCTGTATTCCGGGGACTTGACTTGCTCGTCGGTTGGCAACGACCACGAAAAGATTTGGCCAAGGATTTCGGGCGGCACCCGCCTCAAAGGGGACAGAATCCCAACGTTCTTGGTGCGATATTCCGATAGCACTGTGCGTTCCCTCAGAAGCACCTCCAGTCGTTCCTCCAGCAGTGCTATCTCATCCTCTACGCAGGCTAGACGCGTGTCGGCTTTGGATACGACTTGGCGAACGTAGACCCGCTCAGAGTCTTGTGGTGGCTCATTGTTCATGAGGAGTCGATGCCGAGCTTCTAGATGGGCGGGGACGCGCGAGTCGAGTTCAAGTGATTTTGGGGTGGTCAAGGCTCCGCACTCGGTACAGCGAACAGTCATTGTGGTGGTAAACGGCAAGGAAATTACAAGCATCATTGATCGAATCATCGTCCATCAATTCCGACTTGACTCCGACCTCTTCTGGCACCAGTTTTCCAAGTTGCTCGAGTGGCTATGACCATGGCACCCACCTCTCCACCGCCTATACTCCTTCTCCCAGAAGAACTCCTCATCGAGATCGCGGCTGCGAAACCCCAGAAATCACACGCCGCACAACCTCCGGAATGGGTCTTGTCGCATGTCTGCCGTCGTTTTCGACGCGTAGTGACAGCCGCGCGTACTCTCTGGACCCAAGTGGTTGTCGACCTCTGCTCCGACTCATCCACAGAGCTCTTTCGGCTCTACCTCGAGCGGTCGGCTGCGTGTCAGATGGAGGTGACCTGCGC
>JARKIF010000491.1:0-13950 GCA_029378245.1 Roridomyces roridus
TTCAGGCGGGCATTGCGGATTGGGTGACTGCGAGTTATGAGTGGAGCCTGGGAAACGGCAGGTACTTTCCTGGGAACGAGGATCTTGTCAAGGAGGGCGGAGCAGTACCGGTGTTGAAGAAGGAGTGATACCATGTTGAGTTGTTTAGAAATCAATGGCGCTGCGTAACGATCAGAGACCGCACTGCGCAACGGCAGAGTCCATGTGGCTCGTGAGCGCAGAAATAAGCATGTCCCGTCGATACTACCTCAAACTCGATGCACCGACAGTAGCTTGCCCTGTTGACCTCGTTCGAGTCGAGCTCGGGGTAATGCGTGAAAACTGCAGCTTTTGTCTCTAGAATCGTTTGACACTGAGGTCTCGACACGCTGATGGTGTGTTGGAACGAGGCCTAAGGCCGGTGGCTCGTTCGATTCGAGCGCTGAGTCCATGAGTAAAAATGAGAGAGACTTTTTTGGGTCTGGAATTTTCCTGGTTCCACTCGGGCTAGGTTTGATGCCGAGGTGCCGTATTGATAACTTACGAATGAGAATGCCTGACAGAAAGCCTCACTCGAACCACTTCGCCGCCATCCGTTCTCAAGGCAACGGTGCCCCAGGTCTCGACTGACACCGCTACGATTCTTTCGCTCGTTTGACCCGAGCCGGGCATTTCGCGATGCGAGTTGGATGCGAGACGAATTTTTGGCTCATCTGATTTCAAGCGAGTCAGAATTTTCAGTCTGGGATCACACTTGAACCGCTTCACCGGTCTTGATTCACGCACCCAGAATTCCGATTTCCTAGCTACCGTCTTTCGCTCGTTCGACTCGAGCCAGGGTGTTGATGGGCAAAAAGGTACCATTTTTTGGGGCCAGTCGGTTTGGTGATTTCAGGCGAGTACAGTACTATACGGTACTCCTGGGCTGGCCATCCTTCCAAGTACAACCACTGGATTCAAAGTCAAATTGAAAGCCACTGTCTAAGTATTCGCCGGCGCCCACCCAGAATCTCTCACCCCTTCGCTCGTTCGATTCCAGCTGGGGTGTTGCCTACAGTAGACCAATGCAATGACTTTTCGCCACATTCTTTTTTTTTTGCGGGTTCGAGTGATATAGTGAATCTGGATTGCCCGTTTGTCTCCGCCGAGCAGTCCGGCGTCTCTGACAACAAGAAGCGACGGATCCAGACCCCTTCCCCTTCCCTGCATCCCGATCTCAGATGTACATCTGATTTCGCTGTGCAGGCCACAAGCGAGGACAGCCGAGAGCCAGACTGTGCAGGTCTCCATTAGTGGCAAAGCTAGGGGTGCCTCCGCAGGAAGCAGCACGCAGAACGAAGTAATTGTGATTGTGATGATACAAATTGAGTTCAGACTCCAGAGAGTGAGATATGTACGTAGGTACGTATTAGTATTACAGCAGTAACAGAACCCTCAGAAGAAGGAGACGAAGTACATATTATTTCCCCCCGTGTCGCGTCGCGTCGATCCAGGACCCGACCACCTACCCGAGGTAAATCCACCATGCGTCCCCAGATGTACCGCCATGGACCTATCCCAAATCCGAATCAGACACAGGAAAGACAGGAGGCAACCCGGAAAACGCACGGATATGCACCGTAAGCGATCGAAGGAGACGGCGCCGGTACAGGAAACCCGCCATAAGTACCAACCGAAAACAGACCCGCACCGGAAGCTTGCAGCACATTCGCTCCGGGAGCTTGTTGCATGAAATTCCACATTTCGTCTGGCTCCATTACCGCGGTGGGGTTGGAGAAGAATCCCATTTGTACCTGAGGAGGTGGAGGGGGCGGTTGGGGGAAGATGGGTATGTTCACGTCGTACTCGTTCGAATGCGAGCCCTATGAGAGTAAGATCAGCGACGAGGATGATCAAGAGTAGCATGCGACGCACTACGCTGGGTCCCATCGCAAAGAATTCCGCGTAACTAGGATCCGAAGGCCCAGATTCCGTGCTGAGCATCGCCATGAAATCGGCGTCATGCGGAACGACGGGAGGTGGTTCGATTATGAGACTTTCCGAAGGCGGGAACGAGGAGGCTGGTGGGGTTTGTGCGGGAGAAGAGGTGGTCGCAAGTGGAGATCCGGCCGGCAGCTCGACTTCGATGCCATTGATCCACGTGTCGAGGCGTGCAGGAGAAGACGACGAAGATGCAGAAGACGAGATCCGCTCGCTCCCACTGGCGTTGCGTGCAGACCTAGACTCGGACGTCGAGGTCTTGTTGCTGCGCGCAGAGTTGCTCTTGCTTGGCGCCCTCCGCCTCCTACCCCTCTCTGCATCCATCTCTGCATCCTCCTCGCCATCCACGTCCTGCTCCTCCCCAATAGTGTCCCCGTTATCCCCAAACCCAGCAGGAAACGCACCAAAAACCTCCTCATCGACTCTCAGCACATCCGTCGCCTCCACGCTCAACTCCCCAGGACCCTCCCGACGCTCGGCAATCCCAAGCTTCATCCGCAGCGTATTCACCTCTTCAACGAGCGCCTCCTGCTCAGCCATCATTCCCCGCAGTTGTTTCGCACAAGCCAGACGCTCTGCACGCTGTTTCTTCTGATGTGCTATCGATTCGTTGACGATGATGCTTTTCGAGAGGCGGCGGGTGCTAGCCAGTCCGGGGAGGAGGCGTGCGAGCTCCTGTGTGCGTGCATGCGTTAGCGGGGAGGCAGTGGGGTGGGGTGGAGACTCACGATGAAATGTCCATTGAGCGCTTCACGCCGCTGCTTCTCGACCACGCGGTGCGTCGCTCGGTCGGCAGGCGTGAAGAGCCGAACGCGTTTGCGCCGCCCGCCTTGCACCTCGGAAGATGACGACGAGGCCATGGCAGTCGTGCTCATGTGTTGTTGCTGGCCGGAGCTAGAGCCCTCGTCGTCTGTCGCTGGCATGGTGGTAGTATGAAGAAGAGAGGGACGAATGATGATGATGCGGGGTAGCCGCTCGGGTAATATAATGTCCAATTTGCGGTATCCGCCGGAAGTTCTTGGCTCGACGAAAAAAAAGGGGACGTGAGGGGACGGGTATCTGGTTGATCAAGGAGAGGCACCCGCAATTGCTGACAGGAGGGCGTACCCTTTCTGAATACATTTTTCTTGTCTTTTTGAGATCGCTCACCCACATCGCCTAAATGAAAGGGCCATGTGCGAGCGGATGAACCTGCACCCGTTTGTAAACACGCCGAATATGTTGATGCCCGGCGTGACTTCAGAGTGACTCGTGATCCCCGGCGTGGAATTGAACCCCGAGACGCGAGCAGGTGCGAGCAGTGAATCGACCATCTCACATACACGTCAATTTCTTCTGGGATGGTGAGGAGACTCCGAAGTCGAGGTTGCACTTTGAAGAAATCTGATAAAATGAGTACACGCAGGTACACGCGAGCGTCGGGCTGCGTCGGGTTTCATCGACGAACAAAATTTGACCCCACCCTCGTTCAACTGGAAGTGGTGCCGTAACCTGCCGTTGCCGAATCCGCTACATCCTTTTTTCGCACTAAAGACACGCTCCGCGCTAATGATCAGCAGCTACCACACAACTGGCTGGTTAAATACGTCCGTGCGGTGTTCCGTTTGAGGGCGCGGATCTTGGATATTTCTAATATGGAGTTTGAGGATAGAGCAGCGCTGGAGTTGAGGCCCAGTCAAAATCGGTCGTGCTGAGATTAGCTGAGAAATGCTGATATCGGTTGGACAGCTGTCCAGCAGATGTCAGCATATTTCAGCCGATCTCAGCCTATTTCAGCAAAAACCGTTTGCTGAGATATGCTCGTACCTGCTAAAACCACATAATTTTGGTGCATCTTGAATACATCTTTGAGTGCTGTAGCAGATCTCAGCAGAAAGCTGGACTCTCAGCATGTCCGTCTCGCTCGGAGCCGATATCAGCATTTCTCAGCTAATCTCAGCACGACCGATTTTGACTGGGGTTGAGGGATGGAGGGTGCATCAACGTATCACAGTATTTCAACAGCATCGCTCCCAAGTTTGTTCGATTCGAGCTTGAGATCTTATGGAGTCGAGGATTCAACCTTTTTTAAAAATTACTTGTGAAGTACAATTATGTATCTTTGAATTCTCCCTTTTACCTATGTATCCAGCCCAAGCCTGCCCAAGCATCACTTGCAACAAGCACTAGCCGTTCATTGCGGAACCATGGCACACTCAGCTCAGCGTGGCCGTCACACAACCCCGTTCGACCCGGGGTGGTGCCGTGGATTGATACTGTGCATCAATTTTTGTCAGCGTACTATTAGACGGCGTACACTTATTGCGGTTCGACGTTCAACGTCGGTATGCGGCGCAGTTGAAAATGTAAGTATAGCAGCCTGAATGCGTTTGTTTTGATGGGACCACCTTTGTTTTGATGAATCCGTTCAAAAACCCCCTTCAATCAAATACCAAGGTGGGCAGTATACAAGTCTGCGTATTTTCATCAACATCTCATCCAACCTCGTTCAACTCGAGGTGGTGCCGTGGCTCTTCGAATTTGGGGTGATTTTTTCGTCTTTCTGTCTCGAAGACCTGAGAATCTCTCCCCCACAAAACTGCCCGAGCTCGTTATCTATAAAAAGGAATTCGACACCTCAAGCGGGCCGTGTCTCGTTGGCGAGCGTCGACGAGGACAACCGACCAGGCGGATAAGCCTGTCGAACGTTGGTTCGAATCCAGCTTGGGCCATCGGGCAGAAAAAACAGAGCGTTTTTTTGATGAATCCGTTGGAAACGATGTCTGGTTTTCCGTAGTGCTTGTGGCCTGCTTTTTCTCCCAGCAACCTGGAGGTGTGCCAGCAAACAGAGCTGTGTGTGTCGATTCCGGATCATCCGTGCCATGGATCATTTCACCGAGGATGAAAGTTACCGCGGCCGCTGGCTGGGCATGACTGCCGACGTTGACAGCGCTCTTCAAAGCAGTGTGCACGATTGGTGACTGGTCTGTTGCCAGGACATCTGAATCGAGACTACTCAGCAGATGTGCTGGCAGATGAGCGTCTCCATCGAAGTACATATTCTATTCATGCCCGACAAATTACAATTGCCCATCCCTCCGATCAAGCTGCGGTCTCTTTCGTAAACACCTCGTCCCTGTGAACTCGAGTCATCGCGTGCGATCCAACCTGATGCTGGTCGTCACACCTCCTGATATCTCCCCGCTCTAATTAATCCCCGCATAAAGTTGGAGCATGATGTGTATTCAAGGTGTTTTTACTCCTCTTCTCTTCCTTTGTTGGATTCACTCCTACCCGTAGTCGTCCATGTCGGCTTCCATCGCTTCGCTGTGCGACATTGGGCGATCGGGAGGCGTGCGTAGGAACGGAGATGGACATAACGACGCTTGGGACACCACCCAAAGCGGGAATTTGGACATTAGGAGGAGCAACGGTGGCAATTTCGACACCGGGGTGGATTTCGACGATGCTACCATCCCAAGCTCTCTACCCCCGACTCTGTCGTCTGATCAGTCGACATCTTTACCAACCCAGAGGTGCGATGTTGTCCACCAATTCCTTCCTTCCTTCACGCACCAATTTGTCCATTCAGTAGTGATACTCCTGAAAAAAGCACGATCATAGCCATCGTGCTCGGCACCATTGTTCCTCTGGTTGTCCTGGGGATGCTACTCTGGCTTTGGCTCCGTCGACGCAGGCGCCGACGCCGAGCCGGCGCGAGAAATCATGCCGATGTAGAAACCAGCATGTCGTCCACCACTGTTTCTCCGTACCGCGTGTCCATGGCCGATGTCGCGTCGTCCAGCGGCGGATGCAAAACAACGGATACTCACCGTGTATCCCCAACCCCAGAGTCGGCTCAGATGGGATCTTTGAGGCAGGAGAACGCGATACTTGCGGCGCGGGTCCGCCGACTTGAACTGCAGGCAGAGGTTGGGAGGGACACCAGTGCTTACTCAGAAGGACCGCCCCAATATTTGGACTGATATGCCGTGAAAAGAACAGAAAAATGTACAAGCGGACGGAGAGAGGGAAGCAGTTGGAGGAGGAGGCGAGGAATTCGAGTGTGGTGACCAGGTCGTCGTTGGTATATTTAAATTGGAGGAGTGGGGGCACTACGCCAACGGTCAGCATGACCCCGAACCAAATTTTCCAGTAGGTTGAATGGCCTTTATGTAGGAACAACCCTGAATAACAACGAGGGCTCACATATGGCCATCAAGTAGCACACCCCGAAACCAAACTCGCAACAATACCCTCCATCAATCCACCCCTCGTCCTCTCCCCGACCAGGAAATCCAAAAACATATCCTCATGAAATCCACCCTCCTGCACGACAACCTCCACATTCCCATGATGTTCCCGAAGAATATCCGCCAACGCGAGGATATCGTCTACCATGAGCTCTTTCTCGCCGGCGGTGATGCGGATTGTGGAGACGAGCGTTGAGAGGCCCGAGAACCACATTCGCGATGCGAGGATGGGGTGTATGAAGATGCGGTCGGTTTCAGAGCGTGCACTCGACGCGACGCGCGCACCGACCCAGCCCAACCCCTCCTTCGACACGTAGTCAATGCCGGAATTCGCGCTCCAGGAGGAGCTGCAGCATCGCAGGTCGACCCAAGGCGAGATGAGGTGCGCCGAGCGGAGGGTTCCGGGGATATTCAGGACAGGGACGGAGGGGTGTGGGTGGAGCATGTGTGAGAGGAGCTGGACGATAATGTTCCCGCCGGCGGAGTCGCCTACGAGTTGCAGACGTTGAGGATCTACGCCTGCGACGAGCAGAAATTCGACGGCGAGGCAGAGAGTTGTGTTAGTGGAGTGGGGAAGGTGGATTCCGGCCAGAGGGCTGGAAAAGTCGTTGGAGTGAATGCAAGGGCGAGGAGCACGACTTACAGTAGTTGAGCATCGCGATTCCCGGAGTTACTCTCTTCCTCTCCATCTCGGTGCGTACATGGTGCAGAAAGAGCAGGTGCGGTTCGTGTGGTGGCATCGCAAATCCGCCGCCTACGAGATGAGAACGAATACCCGACAAGAGCAGAAACACGGACCGTGAAGGAAGAGGATGACATCCCCCAGCCGCTTCGGACCAACCCAAAGCAACCGCGCCCCACCACCAATTTCATCCACGATGGGCGGAATCTTGGCCTTTTTCGCCCATGTCGTATACACTCCAAGCGTCGTCCCCGCATAGGCCCGAATCTCGGGCACTGTCAGCGCAGATGCGACGTATTTGAACGCGCAGTCACAGATAATCCGTTTGAAGTTCCGATTTTTGTTGTACGGCGCTCGTAGAGTCGTGAGGAGCTTCCAGAGCACTACGGCCGCTGCCAGCGAGAGAGAAGGACGGGCGACGGGTGAGATTGAGCGGGTAGACGAGCTTAGTGCGAGCCTCACGCATTGGGACTAGTTTCACGAGCATCCATAGCAGCTGGAGGACGGACATCGGAGAGATGGTGGTGGCAGTCGGGAAGGCGCTGGACGGCGGCCGCGCTTATGTCACCCGTGACGACTGATGTCCCTTGCTTCTCACCGTCATCTCTGATCTCTGTGCTGAGCACCCCTCCCGCAAAAACGAAGGCCTCAAGAGTCGAGAACGGATACTCTTAATCTCAGCGAAACTTCAAGTATCTATTACTGCAGTCTTAGCATTGACTCTTGGACAATCGGACCGTGGAGTCGTGGACGCTATCCTGGCCATGACATTGACTGCCAATTGACTGCTCCTCCGCC
This sequence comes from Roridomyces roridus, assembly GCA_029378245.1. Classification (NCBI taxonomy): domain Eukaryota; kingdom Fungi; phylum Basidiomycota; class Agaricomycetes; order Agaricales; family Mycenaceae; genus Roridomyces; species Roridomyces roridus. Next base: position 7,672 of record JARKIF010000491.1, read on the forward strand.
GGACCTCCAACGTCTCTAGCCAAGCCAAAGAGCCGATGACCATCTGGTCTGAGTCTGATAGAATTCATTTATCGCAATCATGTATGCAGTCAAGACTCAGGACATCGACATGACACCGCTACATGAATCGCGGATAGTAAAGACCTCGTGCCCGTGTGTAACAGTGTACATGAGGGACTCGGACAAAAGAACCCCTTCAACGTGCCCAGCATACGTCCATCTCCTCCTCAAGACCGCTAACCCGGTGTTAATCATCTCATCTCTCGTCTTCCTTTGGACAGTGTCATCTTCCGAACCCGTGCGATTCCCTGGATGGAGATTTCTTTGCAGACGGCATGTCGTTCTCCCCACCCTGACTCGCTATTGAGGCGTTCCTATCATTCTCGTGTGCTTACCCGTCCGACAAGCTGCTTCCGAGGCGTCAAAAACTGTCAAACACCGGGCCTGCCAAGAGCTTCTCCTCAACCGCAAGGGGGTTTTCCCCAGCTTCAAAAGCCAACCGTTCACAGTTCCCTCCTCATCACATTCGCGATGCTCTCCAAAGTGAGTCCTCGGTCCAAACTATCCAAAAGTGCATGCACATCGCTCATCACAGCGCCCCTAGCTCGACATCCTCCGCCTCTTGGCCCTATCAGCCATGGCCACCACCTGCGCCGCGCAACTCGTATCGACGTGTTTCGCTGCTCCGTCCAACCCCAACGATGCGTCTGGCTCCGCCAACTGCACGCGCTTCGTCAACGCATTCTGCGATGCCGAGGCTCAGGCTGTGTTTAACCCGGATGTGCGTATCTTCCCTCCGTGCTTCTCTCTTCTCCAAGTTCATGAAATGCACATGCAGGCCCTCCTCTCGCAAGACATGGCCTCGCGCTGCTTCAACATGAACGACGGCCTCAACCGCGCCTGCCACTTCAACGTCGTCAACACCAAATCGCCGGATACAGTCGGCACCATCCCGGATAACACCAACTGCAAGGCGGGGCTCAATAATTTGTTTACGGCCCCGAGGTTTTGTGATTTCGTGCGTACCAGCGCTAGCGTAGTCCTTGATGATCTGATGGCTGATGACTGGCTAGGGCGGCAAGACTTCGGTCGCGGCGTCCAATATGATCGTCTCGGTGGCTATGGCTCCGGGAGCTTGCTTCACGCTCTAGTTGGTTTTGTGAAAGAAGTCCGTGAATGTACCAAAGGAAGGAAATTTGAAGGTCTTGGTCGTCTTCGAACTGTAGCTGATGTTGTCTGTTTGGCTTGAACGACTCAATTTTTGTATGACTCGTGTGAAGCCGCTCGCTTTTAGAATATCTATAACAAATGAGCCTGTCTCGTGAGTCGTGAGTACGCGTGAGTCGTCGGCCCCTTTCATTTAGATTTCCAACAGCCGTGATTCCGCCACAGCATCCGTCCGTCATCCCGTGTACATTCCTTGTGCTGCTGTTTGAACAAAGGGTGTTCAACATTGGATTTCGGTAAGTAAGTAGGCTCACGAATATTCAACTCAGATGGAACACGACGAATTCGAATGCGCACAGCGGAGACTTTTCCAGGCTACGTCTTCTGGCACTTCAGCTTTGGCGTTTGCTGGAACCAAGGAACCAGGGAAAGGCCTGTTCGATTCGGGACTGGGTGATGTGAATACATCGGAGATGTTCGTTTTGTCTAATACATTATACAAGTCTCACCGTTAGGCGACTTGTCAAACCTATAACTCACAACCTGCCAACTCGTAATAGTGCAGGTTTATCCGAACATCTTGAAGTCCTCGTGGTACCTTCCATCAATGTGTAGATTTGAAGGCGTTGGACCACCTCTCTCGCCTTCCTCGGCTTCGCGCTGTCTGTCGTTCATGAACATGTGGTGGCATGAGACTCCGAAAGAGAGATGCCATGTTCATTGTTCAACTCTCTCTTTCGGAGTCTTCACGCCTCAAACACCTTGGTTGTTTGCCCGCGCTCAAAGCATTACAATATCAGTGGTCCATGGACGCTACGCCGAACTCCTCGAACAAACGGGAAGGTCTTTTGTTTGGAATTATTGCTGAACCTTTAGGTTTGGCTACCCGAGGCATTGTACTTTTTGTCCATCAGTGGCAGTGTATGTACGTAACATATTGATTGACATTCGCCCGGCACTCAAAACACCTTCCAGCAAACTCCAACCTCGCATGAGCCTCACCGACAAGTCGGCAGTGATTCTCTATAGCCATGCTATTGCAACGGCTCCTCATATTTCAGAGTTTGCAGATACACTACTTATGGTGGTCATTGCGAGTGTTCGGCACGATGTCCGTGACGTGGGAGGAAGGTGACATTGATCTCCGTTTCCGTTTCCCCCGGCCGCCTTCCTCACTGTTGTTACAGCGTACTTCCGTGACCCTGGCCTGGCTGCCTTCAGTTCAACTTCAGTTTCATCTTGTTCCTGACTGTTTCCATTCTGCACATGGTGTGGATTCAGGCGAGATCAAATATTGATCCAACTTCATCGCTCGATCATCGCGTTGATTGATTCCACAGCCACGCCTGTCACACACTAAGTAACAGTCTCACACCACTTTGAGGGTCCTTGGTGGACAAAACCTGGAATTGTGCAGGGATGTGTGGTTCTTTCTTCAAATCTCAACAAAAGTCTCAAGATCTTGAAAGATTTGGCTTATTTTGAAAGTTGAATCAAGTTGTTGTAACATCCATTGATATCTTGCTAGTTTTTGCACAATGTGGTATTTCAAGCAGGGTTCAAATGATATTTTCTGCATTGCAAGGCTGCAAGATCTTGTAAGTCAGACAACAAATGGGAAAGATAAAAAATTGATACTGGAATCACAAATTCTCTGGTGTGTCACAAGATCTTGGAAGGTTAAAGGCCGCAAGTGTCGGAGCAAATCCCACATGGCAATCATTACGAGTACTTATGTAATGAGCATAGCGAAATGGAATGAGTAATCGGTTCTTTCAAATTCTGCACCCCATCAGTTGAAAGCGGCTCTCGATCGCGTAAGGTTGATCTCTGCCTTTGTTTGTATTTATTTCTGTGATCTATCATTGATCAGTGATTTGTCACATTGTGTCACCATTCTTGATGTCACGGTCAGGCTGCCCGACCGTCACACGTCACGCTGTGACTCCCCCTGCCTCCTCCCGGGCAATGTCATTTTCAGCCTCAAACAATCCGACTACGACACTATCTCTTCAAATCCCCCACTCCATTGGTTTCATGCAGGATCACTACAATCTAGCGCCGGGAGGATAGAACATTTGATAAAAGCCTGCGCAGATTAGACATTTCCACAGCGTGCACCCATCTCCTTGGTCGAACCTGCGTGACTCGGAGTTCTGCACCCCAATAAGAACCATCGTTTATTTAATAGTCTAGCTCTGGTCCGGACATGGAAAAGACTAACTCCCCAAGCATCTCGAAGGGAGGTCATTTGTGGAGCAGCATAACTAATGTTTTGATCGAAGGTAATTACTTGGCATCTACATTTTGGATAGAAACTGTTGTGCTGACAGGCCCACTTGTTGAAAAAGTCGGAGCAGCCCCGTTTCACAGGCGCCGCAAATCAATTGTGTTTACAGGTCCAACAGGGCGCGCTCAGAGGGTTTTGGCAGTCATCAAGGTCGCACTGCACGCATTTATACACAGTCTGGAATCCCAAATTACACAAAATAAGTACGAGTTCTGCCGGAAACGGCATCATGCCAGGTTGATTTTCTGATTGCCACCCACTTGGGCTGCTGATCCGTTGGCAGCCGAACCGCCAGGAAACGGATAGATCACACTGTTGCACCCTTCAACATAAAATGATAGATCACAGTAGCGGCTTGAACTTGGCCACCACGGCACCACCAACTCTGGTGAGATCTTGCATCCCTATTAGACTTGATGAGCCATATTTTGTCTTTCGATCTTTCAAAATCTTTGAACATTCGCTGCAAATCAGTGGCCTCAAAATGAATCAGTGGAACTTGCACAAAGTTTCAAGGTCTTGGGGGGGAAGAAAATTCACAAGATCTTGCAAGATGATGATCAAATAATGCCTGGGCAAGTTGACAATCATCCAATATCTTCCAAGATCTTGAACAAACTGGAAAATCTTGCCAAATCTCGCAAGATCTTCCAAGATGTCACGGAAATGATGGTGGCGGCAACAAGAAAACACCTTTTGTCCACCAAGGGCCTTCATACACCACCACGACTTTCTGTTCTCGTTTGGTTCTCGTTCAGAAAGACCACCCCCTCGGACTTCAAGGTGAACTCGCATGGTCCTCTTTCCGCATCCTTGCTCAGACTTCTCGCTCACCAAACCCGTGCTTTATCTGCCCTCCGGCCCAAATGGTATGTACCACCGTGTCTCCAATGCCCCTCGATACAGCCCAGCATCTTGATCCCAGAATATAAATGCTGGGCATGCTGGATTTCTATCCTGACTACCACCTCAGTCGGCCAAGAGCTCAATATCGGCAAGCCTCTCTTGACGCCATGCCGGTCCTGGAGTCCCGCCGTAGGAGTCACACGGTTTTCATCAGCTCGTGGCTGCAGCCTGATTTGGAGCTGCAACTCGCAGTGCACGATGGAATGATGTCACCCTTGGTGAGTACTCACGGATAAATTGCTTCGCTCAGCGGTTGACATCAGTCCTCGCAGTCCTATTCGGTGACCAGCCTCACTGTTTCCCTGATGATTCTCCGTGTATACCCCATCCCATCCAATATCGCTGACTTACAGACGCCAAGTATTTGCCCATCGGTTATAGTGTCTACTCCCCGTTTCCTACGCCATCTTCCCCAGCACTTCACTGCCTCTGATTACTTTTTCGCACAACCTAACCCCACTTTCAATTCAGATTCGTCGCCCGCAACACTCGCTCCTCGTCCACGTTCAGTGGTCCAACGGTAACACATCTCCCACGCCTCTCAGTCTGACTGTCTGACACAGTAATTTTTTATCCTTCTATATTGCTTCAATACCACGGGAAATGCTGGCTCAGATACGACGCCGGGTTACCGTCAATGAAATTCCGTATGCCGGTCACCGCACGCTGCCCTCATTTCTTAATTTATGAGCGCCGGGAAGTCGCCGAGGAATCTGGTGCACGGGGCGATCCCTCTGTGTGAGTTTGGATGCAGATAAACGCCGGCGTGCAGCCGGCATTATTGGGCAATATTACGATCCTGGCAGACGCTCATCGAAAACAATCGGACGAATGGTGGCGTGGGTTTCGTTCTTCCGTTTATCTTGCCTTGTACTCACAAGTCACTGGAATCCTCTGCAACGGCAACGACAAGTGCACGTCGTATTTGATATCTCCTCTCTGTGAAGACGCGCGTGAGTCAAAGGCAAGAACAAGTTTTTCCATAACCACAGTGGGTGCTGGGATGAAGGCGACTGTTGCATCGTGTTTAGGTGACGTTGCATGCACCCCATGCAGTGCTCGTTGAGCTGCTAGAGAATGGGCGCGGCGATTTATGACCACCCTTGGACCGACGTTCAGTTTCACCAAGTTGCTCCTGTGCGTCTCGGATATTCCGTGTCACAGTCGGTGTGTCCCCAGTGTCTTCAGTGATGATTCCCTTCAGACTGTGACCAGTCAGGACACCAGTATCACTACGGGGATCTTGGTATTGTGGATATGTCTTGTCTTCCATCTGTGCCAATGCCACGGCTTCCTCATCTTCCCTTCACTCCACCGGCCTTGCTGCTCCTCCTGCCGCAGGCCCGCAGCTCTCTGCTGATAGTGATGTAGGCCAAGGACTCTCTGCATCAAACCTTGTCTACTCTGTACTTCACCGACGACGTGGCTTCAAAATTGTCAAGCAACCTTGGCTGAGAAGTTGTTCCGGATAACTCAAGCTCCACCGAACCTCGGTGGCGGAGAGGAATCTGAACGCGCTAATACAGTTTTTACATCGTCTGTTTCAAGAGAGGGTGCGCAGAATCATGGTCAATGGACCTGCGAGCAGCCGCCGGTACCGTACCTGCAAGATGGAGGCTCGTGTGTCGTGTACATCAATGGCAGCGGCGACTCAGAAGTCAATCGCCCGGTCAAGGCAATTGGCCCACCGGCCAGTTTTGCCAGGCACACCAGGGTGAAGGTGAATTGTTGGCGAAACATGTTTTGGCTCGATCTTCCTATGTACACTTCTGACGCTGAACCGGCCATTCATCTTTCAAGTGCTAGTGTCTTCTCTTTACTCTCATTCTCCCCACCGGCCGCCAGATGTGTTCACTTGAATGTATTGTCTCTGATACAAGCAACAGCTGAAGGGAGGGCAAAAGGTTCAGCACCCG
>JARKIF010000492.1:0-13825 GCA_029378245.1 Roridomyces roridus
GAGAGGGACGAGATCTGCGATGATGATTTGAGTGAGCGCAATCATAGCGCCTGCTCCGAGACCCTGGACGGCTGCGAAAATGAATATGAGCATGCGTATGCGGGATATCGACTCACTTCGTCCGCCAATCAAAAAATTCATACTCGTCGCGGCCCCCGCATACAGCACTACCGACGCAAAACAGGGCGATTCCGCTGGTATCACAAGCCTTCTGCCGAAGATCTGGCAGGCTTTAGGCAGAAGACAGTGTAACTGTCATGAACGAACCTGCGCAAGACCACCACACAAAGGGATAAGTGCAGTCTGGTCCAGCGTATAAGCGGAGCCAACCCAGACAAACTTGTCGCCTTTGAGATCCTGCACGATGACGGGGAGCGCGGTGCCGACAGGACGTCTGGCGGGCAGTTACATGAGGTGAACGAAGGCAAGTAGGAGTCGTAACAGTCAATTGCGGTCACGAGTGTGCCGATTGCAACGATACAATGATACACCAGAACTTCCAATCGCGTGGTACTGCTGTCGTCCCAGTTTTCGAGTCCATTGGTGAACGGCTGCTGTGAGGGAAAATTCGAATATATACTGCCGCGAGAGCTGTCATCGACTGTCGTGAAGACCAATCAGGGCCGCGCTTCGCCGAATCCGGGGTTAGACTTGGAGGCGGTTACCTGGGAGGCGGCTACTTGAGGAGGCGCCGAGACCGAACTGACAGAGCCCATACACAGGTTCACGGAAAGCGCCGTCCAGTGCAGGATGCTGTCGCATCCAAAGATGATGAAAGACGGAAGCAAGAAGTACTAAGATGGTGATGCCTTGATCACCGAGTTAACCTCTGTGGAATAGATCTTTTCTACAAACCGAGAATTTGCAGAGTTATCCCTGGGTTGAAATTAGCCAACCGCCTACTCTATACGCTCCATCTAAATTCTAAACTCAGCTCTAATAAGCCGCGACAATACTCCTCGCGCCCACCACTCCCTTCGCCACCCTTCAATCAGCGCCATATTAGCCACACGCTGATCCTCAACAGCGCCCGTAAAGGCGGTCGTCCACCACCGCTCTTCCTCGGGAACACTCTTCCACGATTTCATATACTTGCGAATCGCCTTGGGATCACCGATCTTTTGACATGGCTCCAGTAGGGAGGAGGGTCGTCGAGAGTGTGCGGCTTGCCAGATGGTGAGAGGTTCGAATACCCTTCGCAGGCTAAAGCGAGAGCAGGGGGAACGCTGATTGGACCTTGTTTGTACACGAATTGGTTGATCGAGACGCAGTGGACGACGGCGCCGTCGGGTTCCTTTAAGGGGAGCTGAGGGACCAAGGATGGTTTGGAGTCCCGGTCGTGTACTTTCTTTTTCGTGGGCAAGCGGACGAATCGAGCGATGAGGTAGAGCTGAGGGCAGTGAGTATTCTCGTCATTGTCCCCGACGTTGTTTACGAACCCGTTTTTCGTCCCAGCTCGCGATGTTCGCGCGGATTTCATAGCGCGATAGGATGGGTATTTCTCGAATAAAGTCAAATTGAGTTCCTAGGATGATATTAACACTGGAAAAATGCGTTGCAGAAATGTGTACTTGCCTGCGAGAACCATGACTCCTCCTGCACGCAAGAACATGGGGAAGTGCTCCAGAGCGGCTTTCATGCGAGCCATATCGAGAATCTAGCTTTGCCATTAGAGCAAGAATCTAGCGCCACCATTACTTACTTTCGGGTACGAAGAGTTGCTGAGGTGAAGATTGTAGTCGCAGTCGTCCAAGCCTATTAGAGCGAGAATAACTCAGCGAATCCGACGAAGGCAGGGAGTATTGCATACCGGCCCAGCTAGCGTAGGACGTGGTGGCGTTGAAGGGATTTCTCCCGAGGCGGGATATGCTGGCGTGGCGCTCGCGCTTCATGATCTCCACGCGACTTGCCGAGCGGAACAAAAGGGTGAACTTGAAAAGCCAAGACCGCACAAAGTATTTCAACACCGAGAGCCAAACGCGGACTGTGAATTCAAGCTGAAAAAGACCCAAATTGAATGCAGTGGGGGCATTCACCTGTCCAAGATAGAGGAAAAGACCGGCAGTGAGAAGAACGAGTGCAACCGCCGCCCATTTGAGCTTCTTCGAAGCAGAAGAAGCAACGAGGGCCAAGTTCATCGTGGCAGGAAGAAAGAGGGAAGCTTCGATCACTGATGATCGGCTTCTTTCTGCGACACCCGAGTCGCCCGACCCCCGCTGCGCTCCGAGTCCGTTCACGTTGGAGGTAAGTAATCCAAGTAACCTCCAGGACCTCGCCGCTTCTTCTGGCCCTGATTACACGCTCAGGTGCTCCCGATTCGCATGTCCGTGAAAGAATTGCAAGCGCGAATCGACAAGCTGTCGGAAGAAATCGAGACGCAGAGACTGGTTCTCAATACCATTGAGCGCAGCAGAAGTGTTCTTCAGCGGCAGCTCAACGAGATTCACGACCCTATCGCGAGACTTCCCCGCGAGATCTCGTCCGAGATATTCCTCCAATGTCTACCCCGCCCTCCCAGGTCCGGCATCCACCATATGCCCATAACCCTTCTCAACATCTGCAACACGTGGACCGACATCGCATTATCCATCACTGCTCTGTGGACGGTCATATGCGTTATCTCACCCTCCTGCCGGGGCTTCCGAGATGTGTTGGAAGGATGGATTAAACGCGCTCGCGGTCACCCCCTCGAGTTGCGCCTTGCCATGACGGATAAAATCGACAAAGATATTGCCTTCGTCCTTCGGCAGCATACAGCGCAACTGAAACGGCTAGAAATCGGTCTGGAGGATGGCATCCGGGTTTACGACATCCCGTTTTGCGAGCCTGAGCCACTGTGGGTGCAGAAGGGGGCGAAGGGGAGAGAGCCCACGTCGGCCCTCCACTCTCTGTCGATCATTGGCACTGGACAGGGTTATCTGCATCACGATTGGGCTTCCATTCTCCAGCTACTGCGACGTTCGCCCAGCTTGGTCGAACTGTCGCTCCATAACACTGAATTTTATCCGACCCGCCAAGGCCCGGTTGTCTCACCAAATCTGCGCCGGTTCGTCCTTGGACAAAACTCGTCGGATTACGAGAGCGACGAAATAATCCTGCAAACGATTGTCGCTCCGCGACTCGAGTCGCTGACTCTGGAGTCTGCACGACATGAACCCGGATATGAATAAACTGCTTCCTTTTCTCAAGCAGTCACCACAGATTCAAGAACTCATTATTGGTGGCCAGCACCTGGACCCACTCCCCGAGCAGCCTTTGGACAACTTGCTCGAGCTTGTTCCTGCCCTCACACAACTCGAGTTCCAGTTCCCGACCTCCAGTATCATCGAGCGATTCTCGATCATTTTGGCATCGACACCGTTGCTGCCAAATCTCCAAACCCTGGCGTTTGAGACTAGTAGTCCTTCCGGTCCCAGTCTCATTTTCGACAACTCGACGTGGTCGGCACTTTTGCCTGCGCTGTCGCAGCGTCGTCCCGAGTTGCAGAGTCTGAACATCAAGTCTCGCGGACGCCTGGAATTGGACCGGGTCGCGTTGCCAGAAGTTTGTGCTGCGCTTGGAAAACTCGCGGCGGATGGTATGGACATACATATGGATTGGAGATTTTAGTCAAAATCTCTTTCGGTCTGAGTAGAATTTACAGATCAATACATGCTTCTTAATTGAACCTAGTGAGCCGCCGACAGGTCAAGCAGCGACTTGAACATCCTTCTCCACCTTCTCTGTGCCCCAATTGGAATCAACGGACGTATGCAAAGGAAGATGCTTCATCGCTAGACTGATCAACAACCCCAATCCGCTGACTCCGGCGATGACATTCCAAAGCACTTGCAGCGAACCGGCAAAAGCATGGCGCACTTGATCTTTCAACGGTTGTGGAAGACTCTTGATTGAGGGAATAATCTCGAAAGCGATCTGCGTTCCTCCCGGGAATTGGGCCAGGAAGGCAGAAGGAAGCCGGTGGATGAGTTGGTTCTGCACGACTGTGCCTCCAATCGTGATACCCCAAATCTACTTTTACGTCAGTATGCAGCAGATAACTCGACCAAATTCACGAACCAAGGCAAAGTTTCGAAGAAAAGTGAAAAAGGCCAACGCGGGGGCGGCCTGCGAGACCGGGATAGGTGCGAGGACAGGAAAGTAAGCGGAAATGTAGACGAATCCCATCCCGATCCCGACTAGTGCTTCAAAGCCGTAGCACATCGAACGGCTCGAGTTTTCGTCGATTGTACCGAGAAGGGCGCTTCCCACAATCATCAATGCCCAACCACACCACATCGGCTGGCGGTATCGTAAGGTCTTTTGGATGACGATGCCGATGAGAAGAGCCGACGGGCTGATGGTGTAGGAGAGACCGAATACGTCCACGCCCCCTGCGGTCGGCCCAGCGTCTTTGCACGCTTGGAAGTAGACCGGAAGCCAATCTACAGTCGAGTTAGTTGGGACTCAACAAATGGTGGCTATGCTGACAGGAGACGGCCGAAATGACTAGCCCATTGAAGAAGTTTTGGGCATAGCCGCTCAGGGCAGTGCGACTGCCGAGCAAGGAAATCGGAACCTGTGGGGACAGTGGGTGAATATTGTATATTTATTCCAGGGATTGGTCGACCCACGATTGGAAATTCGGGACCTAAAGCTTCGAATGCGAGGAACCCGAAGAGACCAAGGATTCCTAGAATCAGAGGAACCAGTACTTTGGCTGACGACCAAGAGAATTGTATGCCAGCCCAAGTGAGAGCAATGACAATCGAGGTCGTAGCTGCCACGATAATGAAGGTGCCGCTGGAAACCAGTTAGAGCCGCTCTGGCCAAAAGAAGACAAAAAAGGCTTACATCCAGTCGATCTTTTTCAACTTTTCCCGCAAAGGTGCGTTCGGTTTCTTCAAGCGGAGAAATATTGTCACGAGAGTTGCAGCCAAACCGGCCACAGGTATGTTTAAATAGAACAGCCATCTCCACTTGCCTCGCTGAGCGAGTGAGCCGCCAATTACGGGACCGCTTCCCCCACCCAGGGCCCAGGCTCTGTAAACGAAATCCAGATTTTGCCAGGCACACATGAAATCAACTCACAGAGCCATGATTCCGTTGAAGGATCCCCGCTCTTTGAGAGGGACGAGGTCCGCGATGATAATTTGAATGAGAGCGGTTATAGCGCCAGATCCGAGACCTTGAACGGCTGCGGATATGATATATATAAGTACGAGCGCGCGTCCGTAATACATCGACCGACTTCGCCCACCGATCAAAAAGTTCATGTGTGTAGCTGCTAGCAGCCCCGCATAGAGCACTACCAATGCAGAAGAGGGCGATTGAGACCAGAACGACGATCCGGCGACCAAAGATCTGTGATCCATTAGCGTAGCACATGAGCGTGTAATTAATGAGCAAACCTGCGCGAGGCCACCGCAGAAAGGGATAAGCGCCGTACAGCCTAATGTGTAGGCGGAACCAACCCAGACGAATTGGTCACCCTTGAGATCTTGCACAATGACGGGGAGGGCGGTGCCAACGGCGCTCTAGGGAGTGATGAGAGGAATGCGAGACGGGGAAGTGGCAGGTAGCTGCACGAGTTCCATCGCAGTCAAGACAAGGCAGATGGCCAGCGACAAGATGATACACCAGAACTTCCAGTCTCGAGGTATTGTACTCTCGTCTTGACTGTCCAGGTGAGATTCGGGTTTGGAAGTCGAGTGTAGCTCTTCCGTTGGAATAACAGGCGACGTTTCAGTCTTGACAGAACTCATGGTGCTCACTGCTGGGGAGGTTCCTCACCCATGATGTCGCGACTAGGAGCACATATATACCTGGTCCATCCCTGTGGGAGTCGGCTGCAGATCTGTTCATCTGTCAGGCAAAAAATAAAAAGAGGGCAGATCCCAAGCGGAAGCAGAGAAACCTCCAAGAAACTCTCCAGATGTCTTCCCGTCGAATAGCATCGAGCAGCGCTGTTTCCCTCGAACTGGCCGTGGTAATTGTACTCACTCTCCCTGGACTCGTCTTGCCTCAGCCCTCGCGTCGCCAACGGCCAGAGCCAGACCCATTTTCGCGGAACCCAAAGTGGAAGAACAAGCGAAAGAATTAAATTTGTTGTGACTGCTGACCTGAACAGATCGCTCAACAATTTAGAACTCCAAATGCAAGCGACTCATGAGAGAACTGGCGAGGAAGCGCGAAATTGCTCCGTTCCCGCGAAAATCCTGTGATTCGCGCATTTTGAAGTTCGGTGTCCACGCACTGCGTTCTGCCGCCCGCCGGCGCGATGTGTCCTGAGAAAGAACATGAGTGGATCTGAGCATCTTCGTTGAACCAATCCGAAATGTGGGCAAGTCTGAACCAATTTGGGTCGATGGTCTTGCTGAAACCGAATCTGAAATGGGTGTGGCGGATAGATAGTTCTCCCAAGTTGAACGCCGTAGGATACTTACGTGGGATTCGACCCTGTGGCCAAGTGAAATTCAAACCACTGATTCAGCGTTTCTGGGCAAGGGCATCGTGGATCGTGACGCTCATTTGGCCGGATATTCCAAGCTGCCAGTAAAGGGCCTCGTTCGCACCGAGTACTGCCGAAGGATAAGGGTGAGATATTCCCCGAGCCTCAGCGAGGTCGTCCGAAAGCATCTCAGGAGGTTGCCGGGAGGAGGAGGAGAGGAAACTGATCCACTCTCTTTCAAAACCTCGTCGATTTACCGCTGAAGTTCTTGCACGCTCGACATGAGATTTGACTTTCCTGTACAGTAATTGAGACTCTGCACAGAGGTTGGATTCGAAGCGGCTCACCGACAACCTGATGGGACTGGTCAAGGATGGCAGCTTGAGGATGGCCATCACAACTTGTCTTCTACTACCATGTTCCCGCCACCTCAAACCCAGGATGCCGATTCCTCCATCCGGCTCACTGACACCGATGCTGCTCTAGCCCGCCTCTCAGCCGTCCAGAAGCGATATCTCGAGGATCCATTCATCAAGCATCTCGTCCCCCGCGCCCACCTGCAGCCCGCCCGTCCACCGTTGATCAACATAGGCACCTTCGTGCGTGCGACGGCAATCGACGATCTTGTCTTCCAGTGGCTGAAAAGTGCTGCTGATCACGGAACGCGCTGCCAGATTGTCAGCTTGGGCGCAGGCAGCGATACTCGTTTTTGGCGCATCGCGGTATGTCTTTGCTCTGTTCTCCTAGCATGCCGTTAGAGGTTGGCGCTCAGATAGACTGGCGTGCATAAAGATGCCCTCGCCGCGTATATCGAATTGGACTTTCCCGAGATTACCAGCAAGAAAGCTATGGCTATTCGCAAGAGCAAGGATTTGAGCGCTGTGCTCGGCGATCCATCTCAGGTAGCAGTCGGTGAGTCCGCCTCTTATTCTTAATGCTCCCTTGTCGATCTTTCAGCACACGGTGGCACTGGTCTGCGTTCACCGACGTACCATCTGCTTCCTGCGGATCTTCGTCTCCCACCTCAAGACACTCTCGACAAGCTCCTAGCGCCGATACTCTCCCCAACTCTTCCGACGCTGCTGCTCTTCGAATGTGTCTTGGTGTACATGTCGCCAGCCGCTTCTACTGCCCTCTTTCAGTGGTTCATCGACTACTTCTCTCCCGAGGGTGGTGGTGCCTTGGGAAGCATCGTGTACGAAATGTTCCGCCTCCAAGACTCGTTTGGACGAGTCATGGTAGAAAATCTCAAGGTATCCTACTTTCTCTTTGAATCAGTGAAATGCTCATTTGCTAGGCCCGACATGTCTCTCTCCCTGGCGCCGAGCCGTACCCAGACGTCAAATCGCTGCCTGGCCGCTTCCTCAATCTGGGGTTCACTGCGGCAAGTGCCTTGACCCTCAAGGAGATCCGCAAATCGTACGTCTCTCGGGAAGAACTGGAGAGGTAAGATGGCTTAACCGGTGGCGCTCTCTGCTTACTATTCACACAGAATATCTCATCTCGAGCTCGTTGATGAGGTGGAGGAACTGGATTTGGTGTTGGAACATTACGCCATCACTTGGGGCTTGTTCGTCCCAACGTCTGCTGTAGCTGGGAAATGGGTCGAGTGGGGCCTGAATGTGCAGCCCGTAGGAGACGACGAGGAGTAAATTGCTTAGTGTACCAGATGATGCTGCCCTCCCAATTTGGAAATTGCTTCGCACACAATCGTGCCGAACCGCCACGAAATTTTTGTAGCTCACCGACCACGATGGCCGAGTCTGCGCCTGCGCCTGCGCCGGGGATTGTCGACCGTATACAGGCTTTCGTCGAGGAGCACAAGACTGCCGTCCTCATTGGCACTGGTCTCGCCGCTGTCGCCATCGGTGGCGCTGCCTACTATGCCTCTACTTCTGGGAGCGACGGGGGTCGCGACCGGAAAGACCGCAAGAAGGCAGCCAAACCTCCCAAGAAGCGCAAGTCTGTAAAAGACCCAGACGGTCCTATCCTCGAGGAGCGGAAGCCAAAAGTTGCTGGTGTGTCTATCAAGTATCGTCGCATAACTTGACGCTGACGGTCCCACAGAGGAGGAACTCGTCCGTCCCGACCCGGCGGCACTGGCTGCCATGTCTCTTGAGGTATGCGTCCTGCGCCTTGCTCGAAAATCGGGGTGTAATGTCTCTACAGGAGCGGACGGCCCTGGCGGCTTCCTTCAAGTCGAAAGGCAACGGCGCATACTCTACCAAGAAATTTGACGCAGCAGCCGAGCTGTATACCATCGCCATAGAAATCACGCCAAAACCCGAGCCTGTATATTACAGCAATCGCGCTGCTTGTGAGTTACGCTGGTGCCTGGAGGGCACCCACTCATCCCCTCTCACAGGCTATGTGAACATGACACCACCAAAACTGGACCTTGTCGTGCAAGACTGCGACGAGGCCCTCAAACTCGACCCAAACTATGTTAAAGCGCTTAATCGGCGTGCCATGGCGTTCGAGGGTCTGCACCAATACACGGAAGCCTTGCGCGGTTCGTCATCCGTCTCACTTCCTCCTCTCCGGCTTACCCCTGTCAGACTTCACTGCCGCGACCATCCTCGACAAATTCACCAATCAGAACGCGGCGCAATCAGTAGAGCGCGTTTTAAAAAAGATTACGGGCGACAAAACGACCGAGATCCTCTCCCAACGCGAGCCACGGTTGCCGTCCTTTACCTTCATTTCTGCCTACTTTTCGGCATTCCGGCCGCGACCGTTGCCCAACTTTGGCGAGTCTCCGACGACGGGCGAGTCGACGCTGCTCCTTGCGCTCGAGGCGCTCGCGGCTGAAGACTACCACCACGCGGTCTCGTATGTCAATGAGGCTTTGACGCAGGACATCTCGTCCGACGAGGGCCGCGCGGAGGCACTCAATCTGCGGGGAACGTTCCGGTATGTGTCATATTTCGTGCATCCCAGCGTCGTGCTCACATGTGCCCAGATTCCTGACGGGCGACATTGACGGTGCTAAAGCCGATCTGCAGGAGAGCATCCGCCTCGTTCCATCATTCACGCAGAGTCTGGTCAAGGTTGCGAGCGTTCACATGGAGCAGGGCGACCCAGCCAAGGCGTTTGAATGCTTTGACGAGGCGATCAAGCAGAACCCGGGCGATCCCGATATCTACTACCACCGTGGCCAGGTGCTCTTCATCATGAGCGAATTTGGCGATGCGGCGGAGAACTACACCAAGTCGACGGAGCTGGACGACGAGTTTGTGTTCAGCCACATTCAGCTTGCGGTTGCGCAGTACAAGAGCGGGAACGTGGCGAATAGTATGGCGACCTTCCGCCGTACGCTCAAGGCTTTCCCCACGAGGAGCGAGCCGCAGAACTACTAGTTTGTGCTTTCCCAAGTCCAGCCTGTATGGAGACTGATACCATCCACAGCGGCGAGCTCCTGCTCGACCAACAGCGCTTCGCCGATGCTGTCGAGAAGTTTGACCGTGCCGTCGAGCTCGAGAAGCTCAAGTACGTCGACCGCTCCTCCCTCCTTCCCAGCTAATCTTCTAAAACACAGAACCCCGCCCAACGTGCTGCCGTTGGTGAACAAGGGCCTCGCGATGTACCAATGGAAGCAGGATGTGGGTGCCGCCGAGCGGTGCTGCAACGAAGCCCTGCGACTGGACGCCGAGTGCGAGGCTGCTGTGGCTACGCTTGCGCAGCTCAGCCTGCAGCAGGGCAAGATCGAGAAGGCTGTCGAGATGTTTGAGCGCCAGGCGGAGCTCGCGAGGAGCGAGCCGGAGCTGCAGAATGCTTTGACGTACCAATATGTGAGTTTCCCTTTCCGTCGTTCTGCGTTCCCGGAGCTGATGGGGACTCGCGTAGGCATCGGCGGCTCAGCTCGAGTTTATGAAGAATTACCCGTCTATGGCGGCGGAGCTGCGGACCATGGCGCAGAATATGCCATGAGTTTAGCTCTCCCTTTCTTACTAACGGCGATGGGACACCCGATAATATTAATGTTCTGAGCTATCTAACCTACCCATTCTTTGATACAATGCACTCACATCTCACTTCTGGAGTGAACGCGTGTTTTGAGATTGAGTAGTACGGATAGTCCTTCTCGTGGACCACCGACTGGCATTTACGGAGCCGAGTCTTGCAGTGATGCCATCACTATTCGACTTGTTCTTAACCCTCGTACGTCCTCGCGCCCTTTCGGTGCATACAATTCACAAGCCAAATACTTGGGAGAGTCCACAAAGTAGTGGTTCTCGACTTGATCTCGACTGGGAACTGCAGGCCACTTTCCAGACTTGACACGGTGGGTATCGACTGCTCCCTATAGCTCTATCATCATTATCTCAAGGCTGATACACTAGAACACCAGAACCATGTCCGTTAAAGAGCTCGAAGCTCGCATCGAAGTCCTTTCGGCCGATATCGAGGTGCAGAGGGAAACTTTGAAAAAGCTGGAGAGCAGTAAAAGCCGCCTTCAGGGCCAACTCAATGCCATACGCGACCCGGTTGCCCGTCTTCCCCTCGAGATTTCCGCCGAGATATTCCTCCAATGCCTCCCTACCGATCCCAAACCGGGGGCGGAGGAAATTCCAACGGTTCTCCTCAACATATGCAATGCCTGGACTAGCATCGCGCTATCCATACCTACCTTATGGAACTCCATACATCTCGTCTTTCCGTGCTCTAAGCACCTCCACAAAGTCGTCGAACGATGGATTCAGCACGCGAAACCTCGTCCCTTGTCCATCTCCCTTTCGGGGCCATTTGTTGACCCGAAGGTAGCTCAAGTCATTCTGCGTCATTCTGGACAATTGAATCAGCTTTCAATCGCCGCCTTTCCCAGCTACAGTGACGACTCTGAAGAATCATACGACGAGTTTTTCCACGTCATGGAGAAGGGCACTTACCCTTTGCTCCAGACGTTCAGTTTTGATGGACACTCAGGGACGGATGAATATTTTTTCGACTGGAACCCGATTCATCGATTCCTCTGCCTCACTCCCTATCTCGTCGATTGCGTTCTTCAAGGCATAGACCCAAGCGGGTACATGTACCCTGTCGAGCAAGTGGTCCTTCCGAAGCTGCGTCGCTTGGTTTTCACGCACGACACGAGCGACGATATCTTCAGGTTCATCACGGCCCCTGAACTAATCATCCTCGCTCTCCCCATGTTCGACGTCACGCGCAAACAGCTTCTCTCTTTCCTGGAGTGCTCATCGCCCCCGCTCAGTGACCTCCTTTTGGAACATGACCAAAGGGAGAAGCCCCGGGGGGACGTGGATGACCCCACTCGTTTGGAGGATTGCCTGGCTCTCGTGCCGACCCTTACAAGGCTGGAGATATGGTGCCCCAAGCCAAGTATTGTGGAAGAATTGGTCGCTATCTTGACCTCTTCCAACATGCTCCCAAATCTCTTTGATTTGGTGATTCAATGGATCCCGGAACGTGGGGCATGGTCCGAGTCGTCCCTATGGGATACAGTTCTCTCTGCCTTCTCTGCCCGTCTTGGAAGTCCACTGCGCACTGTTCGCATCGATTTCCACTCGGACTGGACATTGGCTATGCCACCAAGGATTCGCGAAGCGATGCAAGACCTCTCCAGCAATGGATTGGACGTGTCGATCGTGCGCGTGCGCCGCAAACGTTAGGTGAGCAAACTTGATCTGTTCTCGTGGATCTTTCTTGCTTACGGTGAATCCATGTTGGAAAGCACGTACAACAAAGCGGCCGAGAATGGAACAAGTGGGATGTCACATCACTCCTCGAGAGTCGCATCTCCACTTCCTCACACATTCTGGGAGCATAAAATCGACGAGAACAAACAAGTGGGGTAGTCGAAAACGTAGCACTGGATCTCGACAATATTTTGTGCAGCGCCAATAAAGCCGTTGGGGAATCCACAACAGGTATCGGATACTCCCTATAGTTTCAAGTTCAATTGCGCCGACATCGATCTGAAGCTTTGGATTCGAGAAGCATAAAATCCTCGTAAAGGGCCAACTCAACACGCGATCCCTCACCCCGGCTTCCCCTTGAGCTCTCCTCCGACGTGTTCCTCAAATATCTCCCAAAGAGGACCAAATTCCCATTCTTCTTTTGAACTTATAATATTCCGGCAAGTTAAAGCAGCTTTCAATCTCGGTGAGACGATCATACTTCAAGTTTTCGAAGGCATCGGGAGGGCTCATTCTCATCGCTTCAAGTGTTCAGTTTGATATCTAGGATCGGAGAAAACACCTGGGAGCTTGAAAGCTCCAAGGTCGAGATGATATTATTCCTCCTTCTTCCGATGTTACATTGGCTATACTAAAAAAGTCGGCTCACCAACGACCCTGTACTACTCCGCGCGCTTCCCGGCGTCTTTTCAAAGTTGTGCAAGTACGCCTGAGTGTGCTGTGGTCCAAGCAGCCACCCAGGATGGGCCAAGTTAATCACAACGATAGCGAGCACGACCATACCACCGTCCAGGACGTTTGAAATACACCTCGGTCGGGATGATTCGGCCATGCCAGCCCCCTGCGAGCTCGATAATACGGTAATAGGACCGGATAAAAAGAACGAGGGTGGAGAAACGCCAGCGCGCCAACCATGGTTTTTCATCTTGGGCTCGAAGCAGGCCGCGATCGCGTGTGACGTCGGCGTGTACTGGGCGGTCCTTGCTGTAGTGCCAGAAAAAGTCGGAGGCGAGAGCGGCGTAGGCTATGATGGCGACGAATTGGAAGATGATTCCGCCGAGCATAATGTTCGAGCCCAGCTGGGTACCCGAGACGGTGTGGCGCCGGATGCGATTCCACCGCCAGCACCTTGAACAACGAGAGCGAAGATATCGCAAGAAGTGAAGATGAGGGAATCTAAGCATCCGGTGAAAATCTGGATCGTGTAGAGAAGAGCGTTGGAACGTACACCGACTGGGCGTCAGCCGCGCATAACAAGGTCCAAGACGTGTAATTATCCATGTGAGGAGAATGAAGTTGACTGCAATGAGCTGGGAGTTTGAGGCGATATTGGTGATAGCGCAAGAGGACTTGTACTCACAGGAGTTGGTGCAATAATCGTCGTGGTGATTTGCATCATGTACGGGTTGGTGAGAGCTTGGTCAGGCGTGAGGGAGCTCCAGAGTCTGCCGCTCATCCAACTAGCTCTCCGGCACCGCACAAACAGGCAGTGAAGAGCAACCACCACATGCGGTAGTAGATTACTTGGCCGACGTGAACAACTGAATCAACGGTCAGTATGAAATTGGAGCCACGGGGACGTCTCCGGCACTTACTAGTGCTGATACCAAAGAGTGAGATGAAAATTATGGCCACTATCTCGTGAGGCACGTAGCCGTAGTGGCGCGCCGCGCCGCGGCGGGGAAAACATGGTAGAGTGATCAATATGAATCTGCGCGCGAACCATTCCGATCACAAC
>JARKIF010000493.1:0-13776 GCA_029378245.1 Roridomyces roridus
TGGAAGGGGTATCATTGCCGATGCACCGTCGTTGTCAGAGTTCTCACTAGGACATCCGCTTAGTTCGGGATGGCATCTACGCCAAGCTCCCGTCTTTGGCCACGAGGCATGGAACCCGCCGTTTGCACAGTTGACCGTCCTCAATGTTGTGAACGCATGGATACCCCACTGGGCCCTCATCCCGATCTTGTCCTTGTCCTCCCAGGTGTGTTATTGATTGGCTCAGCGCCCGAAATGAAGTACTCATTACTTATGTACACAAAACAGCTCGTTGAATGCCGAATTTGGTTTGACGACTACGGCCGAGGCATGAGTTTGCCGCCCGTAACGTTACCGAACTTGCGCGTCCTCGACCTTACCTTCTGTGTCATGGATCCTTTCCCTTGGAACTTCCTCATCACGCCGAACCTCCAGGATTTGACCGTCACGACATCCCCCGACGATTACATCGACTGCTGGCCTGCCCAGGCTTTCATCGACTTCCACGCGAGATCGGCGTTCAAGTTACGTCGGCTGCGTCTACGGCTGGCCCAGTTTTTCAACCAAGTAGACAAGATGATCGCAGTTCTTGAGATGTTCCCCGAGTTGGACACGTTGGAACTGCGTTGGATGACGTACGGTGGAATTCGTGTAGCTCACGACAACGCAGTTGTTCCCTTACTGCAACGGATGGACATGCACTCTGGCAACAATCAAGTGTTGGTGCCGCAGCTGCGCACAATCCAGATCGACGAATCTCGCCGATGCGTGGATATGCTCAAGTCTCGCTGCGAGCCTGCATCGTCTTCCGTGCTGGAAACTGTGGTTCTGTACTTTCACCACGGATTGGAATGGGAATCAGGGTCGCAGTCGGAGGGGGGGTGACGAAGATTTCAGCGAAGATCTTGAGTATCTCAGGGAAAGAGGCATCCAGGCGTCGCGTGCTCCGATGGACTATTATGGTGGCGACACCTTTGATGATGCAGATTACGATGGCGAATCCTCGGGCCAGTCGAGCGCACCGGATGAGGAGGAGGAGGAGGGAGAGGTAGACGAGGACTCGGATGCCGAGGAATTTTGATTCAAACTGTGATCTTGTTGGAACCCATGGTGATGTCGACCGTCGTTTATACTGGTAAATCAAAGTAAGTATCGTGGTTCGAAGGTGCGAAAAAAGAACGCACAAGATTCATTCATATTATCGCCTATACCCTAAACTCGACTCGAACGAGATCACCCGAATCAGATATAAAGTGAATCGTAAGGGGTCCATTGGCCCCATGGACTGGTAAGAACAAGGGGACGTGGACCCGTGGTTGTATCCGGTGAATCGCGGTGCCGACCGTGCCGGCCCAATCGATAAGTACCGGCATCTCAACGGCTCTCGGCGCCCATCATAGGGCTGTGCAACTAGCACCACTCTTTGCATCTCACCACCATGGCCAGCCGCTGGCCCGTCCTCATCACCGCCAAGAGCGTTCCACTCAAGGTGCTTCAGGTCCCGGTGAAAGTATGCCAACTCACTGCGAAGCATAGGCGCTCAATCGTGCCCTCCTTCTGATCCAAGACTTGAATTCGGCGACTACCCCTAAGACAGCCAGATGGGTCCCTGCTTTCACCTCCGAAACCTTGCCATCCGCCCAGGCTCCAGCCCTCCACCACCAAACTCCCATACGGAGTTTCCGCCGAACGACTTTGCCTGCAGCAACGTACATTGGAATCCCTCGCACAGATTCAACACCCTTCATCCGCGCAAACGAGGCGGCGCTGGAAGCGCTCGACATCTCCCCGACACCTGGCTCGTCATCGACGAAAATTGATTGCTACCGCTACCTGGCTCGTCTGCGAGCGATTCTACGACCCGAACAGAGGACGAGGAGGGCAACCCTATAGGCCACACGGACGTCTTCCGTGCTTGTCAGAGCCGCCGTTCGAAAAGACGTGGGGTATGAACTGCAAATTTGGATATTGCGAATATGGATTTGAGGGATTATGTGGATGAGTGAGACGGGTGAGGATGAGGACGGTGTTTGGACGTGGTCGTTCCCGGGCGGGGTGGAGCACGCGATGAGAGGGACAAGGCCTTTGAAGGAGTTGAGGGACGGAGGGTATATGGATTGAATACTGGCGTGGTCAGGATCAGAGTAAAGCCTGTCACTTCGTTCGACTCGAGGGCATGTTCTGGGGCGACAATATACCGGTTTTTTTTGCGCTTCGACATCAAGCAGTCAGTTCACCGACAGAGTATCCGCATGGAATCTCCAACATCGACTCCGATCGAGTCCGTTTACAAACTACAGAGAAAGTGGGGTTGATACTGTCGTCTCCCACATTGGAGCACAGGGTATCACCTCGTTCGATTCGGGGGCATGTTATCCTTCCAGACTGCGGCTTTTTTGTGTTTCAACTTTCGACCCGAAGTTCAGCAGGTCAGCCTGCTCCTAGTAATGATTCGGAACTCAGCAGCTCGGCCTGGGTGATTCACACGAAGAATAGATACAAAAAACCACCCTCGTCCCCGTAAATCCCATTGAAAAATACAAACACAGATACAGAAAGAGAACCCATCTACTAGTCGTACGAGGGAGACCCAAGGAAAAATGAAGATACACAGTTTAAGAATAAGAAATAAGAATATAGCTCGCCCACCCCTCAAGCGGAAGCGTAGACACCATCCCACTCGACCTGGAACTCCTCCTGCGGCGCAGGGACATAGGGATGTGACGGGCCCATCGTCCACGGGAGGCGCTCGTACATGTATTGGGGCTCGGGTTCGAGATCCGAGAGCGAGGAGGAGGGAGGGGAAGGCCACCAGATTGCATACGACGCGTCGACGAACTCGGGCGTGAAGACTGCCTGTTCGGCTCCGGGGTAGAGCGCCGCGGGGGCATCAACGTCGGGCGTCGGGGTCGGGGATTGCGGTGGAATGCAAATGAGGTCCTCGAGCCAGGACTCGCAAGAGAAAGTGGCGGAGGAAGAAAAGGACGGCGGGAAGTAATCCGCGAAAGCGTCGAGCGGGAGATTGTCGACGTCGATGCCCATGTCCATTGACAGACATGGTGGAGATGGAGACTCGAACGACTCCAAGTCGGTGGAAGGGAATGACGCAGGGCTCAGGACGCTAGGCGACCGCGACACATTAGGCGATCGCGACTTGCGGCGCGGGGCGCTGTAGGCCCTGTACTGGTGCATATCGCGCATATGTTTGTACAAGGTCGACGGATCGGCGGTCCTGAACTGACCACACGGGCAGACGTGCGGTTTCTCGCCAGTGCTACAAGAGATCTGTCAGCCTCGCAGAGGAGGAATGGAAGAGAAGCAGACACACTGTATCGCATTTATATGCGTCTCCAAATTCGACTTTTGCAAAGTCTCGAAGCGGCAGCCGGGGACGTCGCATTTGAACATCCTTTAAACGCGTCCAGTCATCAAGAGCCACGAGAAGAGTGGTAGCAACTCACTTGAGGTTCTTCTCCTCAGGCGAGAGGTGGGTATTCATGTGCCGCTTCAGGTCGAACGGACGAGTATAGCTCGAGGGACAACCGACGGAGGAGCATTGAAACTCGCGCGGCGGGTACGGAGGGCGCTTGCCACTCTGAAAGGAATGAATCAGCGTCATTTCCGAGATGGGATATAAAGACTTACGACAGGCGCTTTACGCGGGCGGAGGGTAGAGGTGGTAGCCACTCGAGGCATGACGATGATATCGGTATATCGGAGGGGGCGGGAGGAGCTGAGCGTTGCTTTGGGGGAGCGGGGGGCTTCCAAGCGTGTCTCCCATCGCCCCAATCCACCCCCGCTTTATAGCAGAAAAAAAAATAGGCGAGGGCTGATGGATTGGTTGGGAGAAATACCATGAAAGTCAAGTGTTTGGGACGATTTGGCGAGTGGCGGCCCATGCGCGCTAAGCGGATTGGATTGGTGGGAAAGAGCCGTGTATGGAAGGTGTTGAGGGTGTCTCCATGTGGTCGAGTGGCTCAGGGAACAAAGAGGTTGCCCGGGAACAGTGGGTGAACCGGTGATGGCAGATGTCATATCAGTCCGCGTGTTTTTTTCGAGGCTGTGTCAGCGGAGGGCGGCGAGGGGACAATGGGACGACGAGGGTCGGCTGCGAGAGTTTGAGACGCGGTACAGTTGAGTAGAGTTGCGAGGCGCTCACGTGGAAGTCGCCAGCTGAAAAACATCGCTTTAACCGGCTCTTGCTGCGGGAGAACATGGTCGATGGAGACTTTTGAATGGCCTTCACAAGTTCCCACAGTGTTCAGGAGCTCGATGGACCCAGGAGAGGCCGCGACGCCAGCGATGGTGAGCGTGGAGGGTAAGCATCGTCACGCGTGATGATGGGTGACGCTCGTGACATGTAACGCTGTAAATCTTTGCTTTCACCGCCAGCACTTGATTTGGCCGGCACCCTACTCGATGGACACCTATCGAGAACACTCAACCGAGCTGACCAAGCCAATCGTAGCCAACTCAACCTTCTGCAGCGTCCGAAGGTCTCGATCCGCTTAGTACAAGCTCGGACTAGGTTCTGTTCCACCAAGTTTCCGCAGTGCCTTCACAGTTCCTTTACGTTCAAATCAGATGATCTTGCTTGAGCTTCCTCGCCGATTCTGTCCTTCGGCGTATTTACTCCACCCATCCAGACGCTGGTCCCCACCTCGACAGCTCTCTTGATCCCTGTCCTACATTGCGGCTTTCCGGTCGCTGATTGCACGAAATCAACAAAGCCAGGACCCTACACCTCTCCCAAATGCTTTCCTGCGTACGATAACCCCCTCGCCTGAAATGCGTTGGATCGAGAGCCGACAGATTCGCACTCCTTTCTTTCTCGAAATCTCTTTGCTGCTCCGGAAGCATTGTACACAAGTACTAGTACCGTTTTTCCACCTCGGTTCAGCTCGTATCTATGCATCCACACTAACGGTTATAGCACGCCCGGAGCCTCGTACAGCCCGTTTGATTTACTCCCGCAACTGAGCGCCAATCTCTAGGGAGATGAACAGTCCATCACCACTAAATTGCAGGTGGTTGGCGTCTCACCAAAATTGGATGATTGCACGGCCTTGCCTCCACTTATTCACTCGCTATAGCCACCACCCCACATCTTCTCCCAGAGCAAGATGCCTTCCGACCGCACCACCGCTTCTTCACCGTGCGTCCAGAAGTGCGCTGGTGCGAGCAACGATTTTGAGGTCACGAACTGCAACCCTTCGTACGTTCCTACGCTGGCTGAGCTGGCGCTACTTGATTAATTCGTCGATACAGGGATGGCGCCTGTCTGTGCCTCAGCGAGAGATTCGTCGTGGCCGTCGTGGACTGTGTGTCTTCAGCTTGTCCGAACGACCTCCCCAACGCACAGATGTTCCTTGGTGCGCAGTGCGCCATAGCCACTCGTGGGTCGCTCCCTTGCTAATTGCCCGGCCTCCGAGTCTGATGTGACTAGATTCTCTCCTCGATCCAAGACAAGATGCTGGAGGTGTGTAATGAAGTCTGCAATTCCCAATGTTGTTCTTATCCGCGGTCGATAGCATCCACAGTCCCTGAAGACCCCTCGACTGCGAGCATGGTCTTTTCCAATCCAATCCCCACTCCGCCTGACATCACATCCTCGTTATCAATATCATCTCCGACTTCAGGTGCGCAATACAACATAAGAATTCTGATGTTTCTACTCACGTGCAATAGGCCCCTCGTCTGCATCCAGGACGTCCATCTCTATCCCCAGCGCTTTCTCCAGTGCCAAGCCCGGCGAAACCTCAGCCGCACCACACTCAACGGCGACGGCAGCCATCGCAGGCGGCGTCGTCGGCGGGCTAGTTGCTCTTGCACTCATCGCACTGACCCTATGGTGTATGCGCGGGCGCTTCCGGCTCCGTGTCGAACGTGTACCTCCAGCAACCTCTCCTTCCCCAGTTCCAG
This sequence comes from Roridomyces roridus, assembly GCA_029378245.1. Taxonomy (NCBI): domain Eukaryota; kingdom Fungi; phylum Basidiomycota; class Agaricomycetes; order Agaricales; family Mycenaceae; genus Roridomyces; species Roridomyces roridus. The sequence goes on from JARKIF010000493.1 coordinate 5,902, forward strand.
CTGGCACTCCCCCTGTTGCTGAGAGGATGGAGCAGACACACCAGGGCTCGACGCTTACTCTCGACCGGCCCATCCCGCAGGCGGTGGTGGCGTCGCAGGTTGCAATGTGGGAAAAGTCGGGCTTAGGATCCACCTCGTCGCTTCCTTTGTCTTCAGCTACAGGCCTGTCCCGCGTTCCTGACAAAGAACCACACATCGACGTTGGGTCGTTGATGTGGAATAACACCCAACATAGGCCCAGCACGTCTTTCTCCGCGAGTGCCAGTGGGAGTGGCACGGGCGCTGGTACCAGCGTCCCGACAAGCACCAGTGCCGACGGCGGGTCGAGCGGGTCGCGTCCTTCGCGCCCGGATCCTGCAACTGAGATGCAGCTCCGCGTTATGGCGGAACGCGTGGCGCAGCTCGAGGCGGCTATTAGTACGCGTGCTGATTTGCCGCCGAATTATACCCAGTAGTAGGCTCGGTGGTTGGTTTGCAATGGAATATTCGGTTCCAGGCCATTCCTGTGGACGATACAATAAGGATGCGAGAATCCATAAACTTTCCCACTCAACTTCCATTGATGGTAAATGCAGCTCCAAACTCGAGTTGAGAGGTCCAAGGCACTTTTCGTCAGATGAGAAGACTTCTGCGCCTGGCTGAAGCCTCATTGTGACAGGGGAACTTGCGTTCCGTCCAGTTGGCCGCGGAGCCGAGTTCGATCCGAGTCAATGATGTCAGCGCATCAGCTGTCAATCATTTTCACTCTTGCTTCCTGCCCTCATCTTGCCTCATTCACATGGCTCAGTCGGACCCTCTCTCATCTTCTCAAGTCCCTCGTGGATGACTGTCATTGACTTGGTCCACATATCTTTAGCGGACCTGCCAGCGGGTCGTGATCCCATTTCCCCGACTCTGCGCCATTGCCGCCCCGGCCTCGGTGCGTTCTTTTCGTAACAGCCAATTGAATCTTGCACGTTCCAATAGCATGTGATGAACTCTAGCCATAGAACTCCAATCTTAAATATTGAATACCGAGGCCGCAAGGGGCGATTGAAAGCCATGCGCTGGCGAGGAGCGGCTCTTTTGACGGGGAATTTGAAACGGTATATTTCGCCTCGTCTTTGTTTACTCTGGCATACCAGAATGTTCCTCCTCTCCGTCCTCCTCGCAGCAGGCTGCGTACGCCACGCCTCGGCCGCAGCTGCCCAACATTTCGCGCCGCCGTCTGCAGGCCCGCTCGTCCAGACGGCCCACTACACCTCCTTTTCGAACTGTTGAGCAGATAGCGGGATGGAAGGGAGGAAGAAAGTAATTAGTTAATTAGTCGGGCTCACTCGAGCCTCTTATATACTACACATACAATATTCTAGAATGTTCCATCAAGTTCCGGCGGCCTCTACCAGATGGTCGAGGCGTCGCATCAGCTCCATGAGCTTCCGCCAACACTCCCCTCGACGACACGACCGTCGACAAATCAACACATCATGGGAATTGAACTTGGCGTTCAATTGAGTTGGAGCGCGTGAATTTCGTTGTTTGCGCAGTGGGTTGACCGCGTCTCGCGTGAGAGTAATAACCATGCCCGTACAAGCAAAGTCTGTGGTTGTAAGGTGCGCGCGAGCTCGTTTGCCAGTGATGATGTTGGCAGTATTGATATCACTGCTAATATCATGCGGAGCCTTCGCGGGAGGGTGATGGTGCACGAGAAGAAGGCGGTGCAGGCGTAAGCGGAGAAGAGGGATTGGAGTGCGGGTGTGGGGAAGATCCCTCGTCGGAGTCAGAATTCATCAGCGGCGCGAGATCGCGATATGAAATTTTGGATTGATCCGGAGGTTTCTGCGAAGTCTCCCCCTGCGACTGGCTTCTCCTCTTGCTATTCTCCCCCTCAGACACAGGAGGGGACGGAGCATGCCTGGGTACATAGTAGTATCCGTCGTCGTCGTCGTCCACGGCAGAGGGTTGAATTTTCTGAACTGCGCGCGGGTTCTGGAAGATGAGAGTGATGAGGAGGGGACCACGCGAAGTCGGTACATGTGGTAGATTTTGTCACCAATGGCAACGAGATGCCCATGGCGCGAGAAAATCTCTATGTGTTGCCGTGGAATTCAACTTGATAGCCTGCATCGGTCATCCGTCCGAGAGAAATGAGATTGAACGGTGCATCAGGGCAATGACAACATGCCGAATTGGTGCAGGGACGAGCGATGTCCCCAGAACTGTTGAAAGGGTGATAGTACCCTTGCCGATGCCGGCACAACCCCGAAGCCCTCGATGTATGCTCGCACGGCGTATATTTGGTGAATGCTGTTTATTACGAGCAATCGAGCGGCTACACGCACTATCAAGTAGCCATCATCCGGCGAAAGCTTCTCCTTCGGCTGGGCTGGAAATGCGAAGTCAGAATCTGAACTTGACTCAGAGTCCGAATAGTCGGCCAACGTGAGACCGAGAGGATTTGTGGCGGCGAGGTGGACGACCTGAGTGGCCATCAGAGTCGGAAATGATCGGCATCACGGGCCGAGGATGGTGTGCTCTGCAATGAGCAGCAATGTGGCCGGAAATGCCGCAGCGAAAACAGGCAGGCGGTTATTGATGAGCTGCCGGTAATGCCGTGGACTGCGTGGCGCGTTTCGTTGATCGCGCAACTTCGGATAGAATCCGAGCGATGACCTTCGACGAGTCGGCAAGAATATCCTCGGGGACAGAGGAAATGAATGGGTTCCAGGAATCTGGAAGGGACGTGAGCAGCGTGACTGAGAATCAGTCTCGGTGATGACCTGCTCGAGGGATGTGAGTTCGGCTTGGTACGAGCGCATCAAGCGGATGTGCTCCTTGATATCGCCGTCCTCGGGACAGTGGGCGCGGAAGAACTTGCGCCGAGCTAACACAATGCCGATGGGACCTTTGGCTTCGTACATCGTGCGGAGAGGTCTGCCAAGCCTCCTTGGGGATGTGGCGCCGGATGTAAACGAGTACATCGTCAGCAACGCGCAAACGGAGGGCAGAAAGCGCCTACGGTCGCTCTTCTTCCAGGTAGCAGCCTGGACGGGTCACTAGGAGCGGCGGCCGAGTTGTCGACGTAATCGTCGAGTGAGAGGTCTGTCAAAATGTCGAGCATCTTGACTTTCCATACGCCGTAGTTGTCGGCACCCTGTAAAGGGTCAATACGATCGGAGGTGTGGTGTGGACAGGGGTGCGGAGGAAACTCAACGCGAACTGGGTAACGGCGGGAAACAACGGGGATGCGGATCAAGCCCTAACGAGGGGATACGACGCGGAACGACCAAAAACGATGAGCGGATCAAGCCCGAACACACGGGGATACAACGCTGGTGAAGACGCAAAAACTCCAAAACTGGTGGTGGTGGTAGCGGATCAAGCCCGTCACGGGGATGCGACGCTGGGAAAACACGGAGGAGCGGATCAAGCCCTAAGCGAGCGAAGCTCAAGCGAAAGGGGATACGACGCTAATAAAACACGGGGTGTGAATCGAAATCGAGTACGGGGTTTAGTAGCGGGGCCGGGGCCCATAACCTGTTGAGCAGATAGCGGGATGGAAGGGAGGAAGAAAGTAATTAGTTAATTAGTCGGGCTCACTCGAGCCTCTTATATACTACACATACAATATTCTAGAATGTTCCATCAAGTTCCGGCGGCCTCTACCAGATGGTCGAGGCGTCGCATCAGCTCCATGAGCTTCCGCCAACACGAACACCCCCCTGACACCGAGGTTGTCAAAGGGAAGGCGTTCGACCGCATTATCCAGGTCTGGTTGGAGAATACGGATTTCGAGGTACGTGTCGATGTAGATTTTTTGCAAGACTAAACGAGTACAGACGGCAGCATCGACTCCCCTCTTCGAGGAACTTGCAAAGGAGGGTATTCTGTTCACCAATTCAACGCCCTCACTCACACCTCGGAGCCCAACTGTGCGTCGTCCTCTTCTCCCCGAATTTCCTCTGCTGATTATGTTATGGCTGCAGACGTTGGTGCTATCGGAGGTGACTTTTTCGGGATGCATGATGATAATATACCATGGTATGTCTTTCCGATTCGTGCTGACCTTTCCGCTGACGGGGTTCAAGTCCCTGCTAATATCACGACGATCGTCGACCTACTCGAAGAGCGGGGTGTTTCTTGGGCTACATACCAAGAAACCTCCCGTCTGACGCATTTTACGGTTATACGTACGTTCTCTCCATCCCTCTGACTTACAGAAGACCAATCCTCTTGCAACGCAGATTCACCTCGCCGGACTACGCCACCCCCTCTGATGGGTCGTACACGTACTACTGGCGCAAACACAACGGGCTCACGATCTTCGATGCGATCGCCCAGGACCCAAAGCGCGCCGCACGCATCAGGACGTTCAACGATTTTGCAAACGACGTGGTGAACGGGACGATTCCGCAGTGGATTTTCGTTACGCCGAATATCGTGCGTTTCTTCTGCTACTGTGTTTCTCAAATCACAATCGTATGCCAGGTAAACGATGCGCATGATACGACGATCGACTTTGCAGCGCAGTGGATGCAATACTGGCTTGTCCCACTGCTCTCTGATAGTCGTGTCAACGGAGAGAATACCCTCATTCTGCTCACGTTCGACGAAAACGAGTCGACTAACGAGCAGAATACGGTGTTCACGCTGCACTCGGTGCGTATTCCACTCCTCCTCCTCTTCTGCACTGAATGAGGCGTTGATGAATTTCCCAGGCAACGCAGTGCCCAGCCATCTCAAGGGAACGAAGGACGATACACTGTACACGCATTACTCGACCCTCAGCACGGTCGAGGCGAATTGGGAGCTCATGAGTCTCGGGCGCCAGGATACCAATCCGTATGTCGCTCCTTACCTTCTGCCAAATACAAGTACTGAGGGCTGAATGAACGCCAACAGGATCGTGAGCAACGTGTTCTCCTTCATCGCGGACAAGACGGGGTACAAGAAACTGCACGTCCCGGCGAACGAGGTACCCATGTTCAATCTCTCTGGCGTCGTGCCCGGACCCCTCAGTGCGTCTCCGTTGCATCCGCCCGCGATCATAAACTCAATATTCTTCAACGCAGCATCATCCCGCTACGTCCCCTTTACAGCACCCAACGTAACCGCCCTCGGCGCAGGCGGGCGCGGAGTGCTCCTCCGTCCGGGCTTGGATCTGAATCTTACGCCAGAGAGGATGCCCGCGCCGGTGAATCTCGGGAGGATGAATTTGACTACGCCGTGGCAGATGAGTCCTGAGACGACGAGTGTAGGGGGGATTGTGGGATGTGCTGGGGCGGAGTGTCCGTGAGGTGTGTGTGTTTACCTCCGTGCTGCCTTATGGGCGATTTATCTGATTTCTCCCGCGCAGATTGTTGTAGAACTGAACTAATACATATGCATAAACGAGAGTCCAATATCAAGATGGTGTATACCCGGCGGCAAATCCGCTTGATGCGTACTCAACGCCGCCTCTAGCATCGCAACTCGCTCGACGACGGCCTGCAGTTGAGCTTGCGCCTCTGCGAGAGAGTTTGAGGGCGGCTCGTCACTGCTTGGCGCAGTGTCCGTCCCGTGTGCCGGTGCAGAAGCCTGCGAAATGAGCGAAGCCGAAGAGGTGCCCTGACTGCCACCAGCCTTCTCCAACATCGGTTCTTGTAAAGCTACAGCCGGTAACCCAGGTCGGTTGGGCTCCAAGCGGATCTCGCGTTCTGCTGTGATGAACGGGATTTCTGCCGTTGTGTGTGAGAAGGCAAGACTAGACGGGCGAGGGCGCCGGCGTCTACACCGCAAGAGCAGAGGTACGAGGCCTAAGAAGAGGACGGTGATTCCTCCCACTACGCCGCCGCCTACGATTGGAGCGATGGGGGGTTTATGTCGGGGAGAGGTCGCGATTGTGGTCGGGTCTGGAGTCGTGGACGAGGTGTTGGAAGGAGACGGTGACGGAGTGGGGTTGTTGAAGGTACGTTAGAGCCAGAAATTGGATGACTCGAGCTAAGACTAGTGTGCGACACCGTCCCAGCCGGCACCGTACTACTGGGTGACGCCCAACTGCACCCAATGCCTTTCCCAGCCACCACCTTGAACACATGCGACGACCCAACGACGCCATTGCCATCCTCGACGTGGAAAACGAGCGAATCGCCCACGGTGCCATTCACAACCCAATCTTGCTCCTCACCGGATATGTTGGTGAATGTAGCGATGGCATCGCCGGCTTCGGGTAAGATGCTGAGTATGTAGGGAGTGACTCCGCCGTTCCAGATAACGTCGAATGGCTCGCATTGGCGTGCGCTTGTTGGTGTATCGACTACAAGGACGATCTGAGCTCTGGAACGGCGGATGAGGCTGAGGATTGCTAGGAGGGCGATTCTGATGTTGCCGTGCATGTTGGGGGAAGTATTCTCCTGTTCACGGTGAGGGATGGACCGCGACGAGGACGTCGAGCGGTCTGAATGTAGGGTCAGGAGCGATGACGGTAGTCAAGCAGTGATAAGTGACAGCCCGCCAAGTCGCAACCTTGATGAAAAAACGGGAATCCATCTGGGACTGATGGACTTTGAATTTTCTTCGCAGCTCCTTGGAATTCATGAGGAGATTTTCGTGGAACTCGGGCAACGGAACTTCTTGCAGCCCACGCCTTCCTCGGTATCGGAATTCCATCTCCCACACCAAGTATAATCGCCATGAACATTTATGTTCAAACCAAACTAATAAGAGTTCAGCATTCCAACCAACATGGATACGAGAAGTTATTGTGAAGCATCGCCCGAGCCCCGATATCCCACCCATCTCATCTCACTCTCGTCTGACAATTCCAACCACATCGTTTACCATTAACCGGGGCTGTAATCTGGCGGTAAATCTTCACCGGCATCCTCGCAGTCAACGCCGCCTCCACCAAGGCAAGCCGTGCGACCACGGCTTGGAGCTGGGTCTCCGCGGCAGGTTGGGGTTCGAGATGCCGACAGAGGGCATCTCTGGTGCCGGGAGTGCCGGACTCGAAGCATTCGCTCTCTGCAACATCGCGGCCTGCGACTCGATTACCGCTGACGGGGCAGGCTGACCGAGCGCAAGCTTCGAGGCGGAACGAATCTGGCCCACTGGCGGAATCAGGTACAACGAAGGTTTCAGGATAAGACTCTCGAGTCGGAACCGCCTGCGGAGACAGCACCACGCCACGAGGAGCAAAGCGACCACGCTGCTGCCGAGTACGCCGCCTATGATCGGCCCCACGGCAGATTTCCGCTTGCTCGCGACCGGGGAAGGGCTGGTGGTAGAGCTCGGCGGGTGGGAGAGTGAGAAACTCGAAGGGGAGGACATTGGCGAAAGCGAAGAACCCGATGGTGAGGGCGTTGACAAGTTCGGAGCGAGAATCGAGGGACTTTTGGCATCAGAGAAGATGAGAAACTCGAAGGGGAGGACGTTGGCGAAGGCGAAGGCGAAAAAACCGATGATGAGGGCGTTCGCGAGTCCGGAGCGATGCTCGAGGGACTCGAAGGCAAGGGTGATCGCGAGATTGCATTGGTGGAGGGACTCGAAGGCACGGGTGTTCGCGAGACTGCATGGGAGGTGGGGCTCTGGCTGGCACTGACGAAGATCTGGAAGCAAGAGTTCCCAGTCCCCGGGGCCACGGTGAAAGGATCAGACGCGTTTCCCACACCAATGGCGTCCTCGACGGTGAATTGTAGCGAAGTTCCGGCATCAAAGGCAACGATCCATGTGAATGACGTTCCAACCACATTGTCGGCGATTGTCACGAGCTCTCCCAGAGAGTTGGGTGAGCTCGGGGGGTCATCCACCGCAACTGTATATGGTGCGGTTCCGGCTGTCCAAGTTATTTCAAATGGCTCGCACTCGCGGGCGGGTTGAGCGGCGGTGGGCGCGTTCACCACGATTCCGTCCTCGGCG
>JARKIF010000494.1:0-13399 GCA_029378245.1 Roridomyces roridus
CAAACGCGCGCTTCTCTGGTATCGGAGTGTGCACTCCACACAGACGTCGTGGCACTGGGTGACAAATGCGCATTGCTCGCACTACGCAATTTTCACCGGCGCTCGTGTGAGTGCCCTTAATTCCTCCGAATTGAAGGAAGATTCATATCTGTGGCTACAGCTACTGTGAAAGTTTAACTTTGCTCTCATCTGCGAGGCCTTTTCCAACTGCCCAACGTGACGGACCACCAAGACCCTCTGCTCGAGGATTTTCCGTCTTCCGTGGAACCCTGGATTGCCATGGCCATCTATCTTCCTTGATGCCCCATTCTGGCAAGTTTTTTTGAAAGAATCCTGGATGATCACCAGGACATGCCTCGGACACGTGTTGGTCCCCGCTATCTCTTTGCCTCGTTTAAGTCGCATCGCCTAGCCCCGAGTCAAAGACGGGTCGATGCAGCACCCACATTCGCTCCCAGCACACGCAGAATGACTCGATCGCGAGGCTACGCACTATAGTCCGTCAACGCCACAACACCTTCCTCAACTGCTGACCATAACGATGAACGACCCGAACCACTACACAAAGCCCGATACGAAGCATTCGTCGGGAAACGAATCGTCGTCCCTGCCGCCCATCTCAGGCACCACTCTTCAAGATGGTTTCTCCACGTATATGAAGCGCGGGCTCGACGGAGATCCCGCCCGACCTCACAAGTCCCGCCCCCGCTCGCAATCTCGCTCAGCGAGCTCCCTCTCAAACCTCCTCCTCGTCACCACCGAGCGCTCGGGAAACCAGCCGCGCTAATGCATCGGACGTGCGTTGCTCAGAGGTTATGCAGCACCTACGCACCGTTGTGCAAGATCGAGATACACTACGGCGGTCGCTCGCCAAGGTGCACGAGGAGCTGAATCTGTACAAGCTTCAGCTTGACGTGGCGCAGAACGAGATCTACCGCGCGCAGAAGATCGTTGATGGGGTGGATAAGGCGCGCGTCGAGGCGGAGGAGCAGGCAGCCAAAGACAGGACCCTTGCGAGGCAGCTGGTCTCTGAGCGCGCTGTGTGGGTTGCGAGGGAGGAGGACGGAGTGAGGGGTTCCAGCAGGGGTTTACGGGAGGGCAGGCGTTGGCTCTTTCTCGTCGGCGTGCAGAGGGGCGGTATGAGCAAGGCGAGGAGATGTACGACTACGAGACTTCCCCACGTTCCTCGCGCTCTGGGTCTAGTAGCCAAAAAGCTTGGTCGTCGCCAGCACGGTGAGCACTCTTCCATTGTCTAAAACCCCATTATTGACGACGCTTCAGATCTGTGCACTCGGCATTGCCTGATCTGGCCGCTTCCTACGCTCCTACGCTCCCAGGGCGGGCATCAGTTCCCTCAATCGGCCCATCATCTTCCTCTCCACCTCGGGCCTCCCGACAGTCACCGCCACCGCCACCGCACTCCCGTTCGCACCGAACGTGTCCCGTCACCCAAGTCATCACGACCGCTCCCTCAAGCTCCTCACCGCTCCCCAGAACCCATCGACATTCGCTCCGACCGTCCCTCAATGCCTGCGCCCGTCGCACCCTTGCCCGTGGTAGCACCCGTGCCCGTGGTAGCACCCGTGCCCGTGGCAGCGCCCGCCCCCGTCCCTGCCATGCAACGTGCCCCGCCAACGCCATCCATCCGATCTCATCGCTCGCGTTCGCGCTCCGTCACAATACCAGACGGATGGATTCCCACCGTCGGTGCTGACTCGGTCATTTCACTCCCACCGCCTCACGAGCTGAGTCGGCCTGTGTCGATGGTCGACGTTGATACCGACGAGGAGGATCAAGCACCGCCAGCGCGTGCCGGCGAGGGCTTGAGGGGGCGTACCGTCTCGAATGTATCACGCGTCTCCACGAGGATGTCTCAATTCGACATTCTCAGTCCGCCGAAACCCTCCGAGGATGAGAAGTCTAGCACGCGGTCTTCGGCACAGGTCGTGCAGGATTGGCGCGCTGCTAATGACCCGCCACGTCAGGAAGATTATGTGGGTGTTTCGTCATGTATGCTCGGAGTCTGTACCTGGCTAATCCTTTCTTTCGCTAGTTCTCCCTCATTCTCATAGCAGGCAGAATGGACCCCGACGTCCACGCGAGATTGTCATGCCGATGCCACTGTCGATGACGATGGCTCCGCCTTCGCGACCGAGGACGAGCAATGACATCAGCTCAAGAAGTGGATTGTACGCTGCATCTACTTCTGTCCAGCCAACAACGCCTCCACCCCAGCCTCTGCCACCGCAGGAGAATGCGATTCCAGGACCTGGTGAGATGACGCCGGGCGGGCGTCCGCGATCCGCGCTGGCTTGGATCAAGACGCGTCTGAGTCGGTCGTTCTCCACGTCCAGTGTACCGAATATTGAAGTGGAGCCTCCGGTGTGTATCCAATCCTGGACATGAGTTTCGAGCCTATACTAAACTGAATCTAGTCCAACTCGGCCTCCCACCCCTCAACCGAAAATACCGTGAACCGCATCCTCCTCACGCCGTCAGATGCGGGGCACAATACGCTTCCGCAGGACTTTTTGCCAGAGGTCTCAAACGCACTGGCAGGCGTCCATTCTGTACCTGCTCTACCACCTGATGCAGGCGGGCCTGGAGGTAGTCTCATCGTCCTGCCGGACAACCAACTACCGCCAGGGTTCGTGCCCCTCAGCCCCATCAGTCCCATCTTACCCAGTTTCGCGCCTTTCACCACCACCGCCGCCGCGCCTGCGCCTGCGCCCACTGGGACCGGGCCCTTCATCTTCGACCCTCCTCCCCGTCCAGCGACGCAGAATTCAAGCCCGCAGCCTCCTGCATACACCCCGCGTGACATCTACCGTGACGTGCCACTCCGGCCTGCGACGGCCTCGAGTATGGGGCATGGGCATGGGAGTACTCGGAGGATGAATATGTACGTGCGGAACCCAGGCTCTGACTCCTCGTCGGACACTGGGAGTGCGAGCCCCACGACGAGTCGAGCGAGGGGTGCGAATATGAGTATTGGGTCGGCGATGCTACAGCAAGGGCCGCTGTCGCCGCTCAATCTCGCCATGTCTGTTTGAGTTGGTGATGCGGGAGATGAAGAAGACGCTGGATTCTCCTTCACGATTGAGACGACACGACTATAATGAATATTAATGTCTATGTTCTCCTTTGGCGCTGGCCCGCATCTGCCCTCAGGCTCCCCCTCCCATCCTTCTCCCCCAGCTCCACACATGTACTTCATGACACCATCATCCTCATGTATGTAACAAGTATGCCAACTCCTCATTATCGGGCTGTCCGATTCTGCTGAAAAAAAATACATACATGCATTGTCTGTCTATCTAAGTACGATCACCGTTGCTCAGGCTTCTCGCTCGATGAGGTATGCATTTTTTCTCTGGTGACAACACACGTGGTCAAAGTTTTCAAATTTCCTCTGTGTACGCGTTTGATGGCGGAGATAGACTTGAGTCCCTTGTCAACAGAAACTTTTCTAGCCGGCAGTGATTGAATCACCCTTTGTCCTTTGCCACGACATGCAAGTGGACGACACCGTGCCGCACCGCATCCCAGAACTCTGGTTCGACGACGGAAACATCGTGATACAAGCAGGAAACAGTCAGTTTCGTGTCTATGGAGGCATCCTGGCTGCTCGCTCGCCTGTCTTCAGGGACATGCTGTCGTTTCCGCAGCCTCTCAACCCCGAGCTAGTCGAAGGGTGTCCAGTGGTGCACCTCCCGGACGCCGGGACCGAAGTCACTGTTTTCTTGAGGGCGATCTTTGACTCAGAGTAAGTACGTTCCCGGTGGCTCCTTTGACATCTCATTGACACCAATCAGGTTTTTCATGCCCTTTCCCGTCCGCACGGCACTCGATATCATTGTGGGAGTCCTTCGACTGAGTCACAAATATGAGGTCGAGCACCTGCGTCGGCGTGCTTTGATTCACCTATCCTCGGGATATCATACCGAATTGTCGAGATGGGACAAAGTAGTACTCGGACCCAAGAACAACAACTATGATCCTCCGACACTCAGCATTAGGACCACCTTTGGGACCTATATATCCCTTCAAATTAGAAGGGACGGCTGGGGGGGGTGTCCCTTCTAATTTGAAGGGATATAGCGATTTCTCCCTAGATGCAATAAAGGGCGCAATAAATGTTGCAATAAAGTCGCAGATTACTATATAGAACTCACCAAGTACAAGTAGGTAGCATTTCGTTGCAATAAAGTTGTGCCGGTCATCAGCCATTGATATGCCATCATGATTTTACCAAAAAAGGAACTAAGACAATCTATTCTGCAATACTCTCCCCCCGCTCCTCGGCATCAATTCCAAGACCTGTGAGCCTGAAGAGCATTTCAGAGACTTGCTCATCATGCGCATCATCACCCTCGGCATCCGAATCATCATCATCATCCGGGGCTTTTCTCTCCCCCTCCTCCGTCGACAACTCCTCCGCTCCCGCCAGCCCAGGCTCCCTCGGCGTCTCCTCATCCACATTCATGTCTCCCTCCCCACCACCAACCGCAGGCCCAGATGCAGGCACAAGTGGGACTCCCGGCGTCAATGACGCAGTACACCGGTCGCCCCACTTCCGCTTCAAGGCCCAAAGTCGCATCATATGCGACTGCTCGAACCTCTCCCGCCGCATACGATACTCTTCAAGAAGCACCGCCAACTCGTGATCTGCCTCCGCCTGTTCTTCCGTCTTGCCCTCGGTCCTCCGCAGTGCTGCCTCGCGTTTACGAAGGAAAGCGCCCTCGTCCCGCATCCAAGTAACAAAACGACGGATTTCAATATCCAGTCGTTTTATCTCTTCATGTGCACGCTCCAGTCGAAACCAACGGTTCATCACCGAGCGATAGGCGGGGCGGGCCCAGTACTGCTGGTCAACGCCATGATGGCTGTGGCGCAGGAGGTCGAAGTCGGCAAGGAAGGCGTACTCGAGAACCTTCTCGATGTCGACGGGATCGCGGGGCGGTGTTACTGTAGCGGCGGCGGCATTGTATTTGGCCACCGCATTCCGCACGGCCTTGGAGCGGGCTTGCAGAGACTTGGCTATGTGCTTTCTCATCTTGTAACCTGTAGCCTCGTTCAGCAGGAAGGAAAGAAAAACAATATTGCAGACGCACCTGTCCCCGACTGATTCATTTTCGTCAACTCAAAGAGCCGCTCCACCACCAGGAGCTCAAGCCGGTCCAGAGCCCGCTGATACTCCAGCCAACGCGCCTCCTTCTGTGCAGCCATATAGCTTGGATGGTCGACGGTCCACCGAGTAGTAACATTCAGCTCCCGCTCGAGATCTGCCAATACCGTGGCCGTGCGCTCCCTCTTCTCCAACGCGTGCCTGAGGGCGATATCGGCCTTGCCCTTGCCAGGGGTGAATGCTGCAGCGTCGCTCTGTGCTTGACGAACGGCAGCTCGGCATTGAGCGACTTTGGTCCTATAGCTCAAAGGTCAGATACCGCAGCAATAGCTGCAAGGTAGACCAGAAGCTGGTCTGTCTATGACTTGTCGATAGACAGACCAGTCGATCTGGGAAATGATCAAAGGGAGGCGCGCGTTTCCTTTTTGAGCGATTTCGGCATGCTCACGTGACTCCAGCGCGAACGAGCCGTTTGGACCCTCCGCGGCCTCTTGAGGCGAAAATTCATGTTCCTTACACTGGTTATGACTCTCAAATACATTAAGAGTGACGATGAGGTGTGGAAGAATAAATTGCGCGTAGTAATAACAATATAATACAATGAAAGAGGCAAAATGGATGCAGTGAGAGGCAAAATGAATCCCCTACCTTGTTCGGAGCCTTGCCAAATGGTTAGGCCATCGCCAGATTATATCTACATCCGATGGGAGCGCAGAACATCGGAAATCGGCGGAATAAGTGGCCGCACAGTCAAGGGCTCAGAGGGCACCGACCGAAGCTGTGGGACGGACACGTCGAGATGGGACATAAGGAGAGGAATACAAGGCGTCGCATGTATGCCATGCGCTGAAGCGCCGGGAGGAGGAGGTGGTGTTCGGGGATTGCGCAAGCGAGGTGGTGAGATCGTCGCGGGAAGTGTGGTAAACAGGCGAAACGGTGCCGCGTGGGTAGAAAGAACGAAGTCGACGAGTTCTTGAGAAGGCCAATGCCCAGCGCGCAGCCTTTCAGTTTCATGGATACGAAAACCACATTAAGCACGCACCTTGCGCCTGCACTCGCCGCCTGGACTTGCAGCTCCCCGCGTCTCGCGTCTTCATGGCTACATACTTCGGTGGCCTTTTGGGCGTCGTTGAGCCGTCTGACCGAGCTGTAGAGCCTGGAGTTGGCCAGTGCAGGTCGGGTGGATTGCGGCGCTCGTCTTGCTCTTTCCTGGATCAGGTGGGCTTTCTGGGTGCACTATGATCATTTTTTGAGGGTTTTGTGCGACGCTGCTGGACCGGGGATGCGTTGTACGAGGCTGGGGAGAGCAAGGGAGAGCAAGGGAAAAGGGAGGTCGTTTGCTGGCAGTCACGAGACGATGCCGAAATCGCCCAAAAAGGAAACGCGCGCCTCCCTTTGATCATTTCCCAGATCGACCAGTCTGTCTATCGACATATCATAGACAGACTGGTCTCGAGTCTAGCTGCAAGGGAAAGACTTACGCATTGGCGCTGTCATCGTCGAGGGCTGCAACGTAGCGCGTCGCAGGCGTCTCCACCGTGTTCTTGGAGCTCTTGTACAGCTCCTGCAGATAGGCCTTCTCGTCAGCAAGCGCCTGCACAAACTCGCTCCCATCGACCACATCCTCCTCCCACATCATCCTCCGGACAATTCCCTCGTCGTCCAGAATCTTGAGGGCCTGCTCATAGTTGGAGCACAAGAAGGTAGCTACAGGTGGTTGTCAGTCCGCAGACTGAAGAAAGAAACGCTCGGTTACTCACCAAGGTTGGCGTAAACGTCGAAATCGTCCGTGTGCTTGAAGTAGGCAGTTATCTCCTGCTGGCGATGGAAACGGCTTGCGCGGCGGCAGCAACCCGCCAATGCGTTGCTCCGGGAGAATCTCCGCTCGCAGCCCTCCAGATCCTCGATACCGAGGCCCTTGACATATAATGCCAAGAAGCACACTTGGCAGAGCCGGTTATGGGCATGCCCGTGGAATGCCCCGACCAGGCAGCGAAGCCGACTCTCGCGCGCCTCGGGTCCCAGCTCGCTCTTGTCGAGCGTGGTGCAAAAGTGGCACCCGATGTCGTAGCCAACACCGAGATCGACGCCAAAGTGCTTGAGGAGATGCTCAACAACGGCAAGGGGGTACTTTGAGCTAAAAAAATGTCAACAGCAGGAGAGGTCAAGCAAAATGTAAACGCACAGTTCTCCGCTCCGCAGCATGTCCACCAACACCAACGCAAACCCGTGCCGACAAAGGCAGAGAAAGATTCCTGTCTCGTCGAATATTCCCCACATTTTGGCGGTCACGTCGTTGACCATGTTCTTCCAACGCTCCTTGCACGGATTCTCCTCGCCCTGTGTCCAATGTCAGTATCCACATTCGGCGGTGAGTTCCAGACGTACATTGTCATCCGTTGGTAAGACATCCGCCAGCCGCTTCCGCGCCCACTCATCGACCTTCTCGCGTGGCAGATAGTATCCGTCGCTGGCGTCTCGGTCGTCGTAACGCTCGTTGGAATCCCCTGGACCATCCGCGTCTGGGCCACGCCGTAGCACTCTCTTCAATGAGTCGTTGCCGTCCATGGTCACCAGCATGCTGAATATAAGCTGGTCCTCGCCCTCGAGTTTGTAGGTACACGCTGGGCAGCAATTCTTCATACGCCAGGCAGGGCTGTCGCGACCGAGGGAACGAAGGACTTGGGTCTCTGTGCGGCGGCGTAGGTCGAGGTAGAGATCAAAGGCTATGGAGAAATGTTGATGCATTGTCGACCGGGGAGGGACCTAATGAAGCGGAGTTGGAGTCAGTTTTCCAGCATGACCAATGCAGCAGCGTGAGGAGAAACACACCCCGTGTAAGTCGGCCAGCGTCTTGGTGAATGCGTAGATGGAAAATTGGGGGCATCGCGCATGTGATACCCGGTATAGGTCCAACGTCGCCATCGTGAAAACAACCGACGGTGTCCACGGTGCAGACGGAACTAGCCCAAGTCTGACCAGCGCCGCCGAAAGCCCTCCGCAGCCCTTGGGGAGGACAACGTTCTCACTGTGCTCCGCTAGAGATTTCAGCATCAAGGAGGAACTTTAAAAATAAAATAAAAAAGCTACTCACTGAAAAGATCCATGACCAGAACATGCAAAAGTTCTGGGTCATCATCCTCTTCCTCTACAGGCTTCCCCCATGCACGGAAACCCGAGTATGCCTTGACTATATCCGGCATTTGGACAAGAAACACGTTATTGCGCCTTTGAGTACGATCCCTCCGCGTTCGTGTGTCTTTACACCGGGTTCTGAAGCACGGTAAGTCAAGGAAGCATGAAAGGGGAAGTACCACTTACCGAGCGCGCTCTGTCAACTCAATGATATCCTCCAATGTATCGCCCACCTCCCCTCCAGCATGGCTGATCAGAGCCTGCTCCGTCCCATTCAACACACCATCGACTGCGTTGACTCCAGGAAAGTTGGCTGGGTCGAGGGTGTTGTCGGCTGCCAGGTCTTGTAGTGCCTGCAGATTCTGACGGTTTGTAACGGACATAACTGGGCAGGAATCAGACAAAGCAAAAGGAGGGAATCTTCGTACTCACCCTCCCAATTCTCCCGTCGTGTTATGGCACGAGCATCTTGATACTCTTCCATAGCACGGGCTCCCATCCGAACCTTCTTGGCGGGCGGGACCACACACGGGTCCTCTGTTGTAGCGACCGACATGAGCTGCCATTTCCGAGCACGATTCTTGCTTCTGTGCATGAGGACGGAGGGAGTGAGATTGAGGAAGCAGGGCTGAGATTGAAGAAAGAGGGAGGAGGAGGAACGCGGCAATGAGATACGAGCAGGATGATCGAGGACGGGAGCCGTCCAAAAACACGCGAGCGTGATCAAACAAGTCACGTAAAGACACGGCAGCAATTTACGTAAACCTCTTTGTTGCCGTCGCGAATCTTTCTTTCTTCCCTTCGTCTTGCTGGCAGTTGTCGGGTGTCGTTCTCATGGACGGTAAGTCAAATTTCAATTGTCATGCAATGGAATCCGAACTTGGAACCCGGCGCACGCTGCAAAGAGCTCCCTCGCGGAACTTGGCGCTGGCACTCTTTTTCCCTTCGTATTCTACATACTGACTATCCAAGTTTTAGGCCTACTCCAGCTTCCAAGGCGTCGTCTCCGTTCCAAGAAGGAGTACTCACCTTTTGACCTGGCCCTTGGGCTTGCCATTCAGCCTGCCGTCTACTTTGATGCGGAGGAACAGCTGAGGGTGTTTTTGGAAGAGCAGCAGACGAACGGGACCTTGTACGAGCCCGAGGATATCATCGTCCCCGCCCTGTCCTCGCTTACTCTCAACGGTGCGTTGCTGCTCTCTCCATCTCTGTCACGAATTGACGCGGTCTTAATAGTCCCTGACGTTCCTTTGGCCGACCCCCAGTCATCCATTCCCGTGGCACCAAATGCTACGTTGGGTGTATCTGCCGCTGTCAATCGCAAGCAGAAATTCAATGTCAAACGCGCTCAGCGTCGCCAAGGCGCGTCGACCTCAGCAGCCAGCCACACCCCCCATCGGGATCGCCTCAAGAAAGCCTCCTCCGCTACAGCACGGGAGAAGATTAAATCCAAGGTCAAACGTGACCATGAACGTCGCCTCAACCCTGCCTCCCCCACCAACCCCAAACTCAAGCACATACATCTGAAAAGAGCACGCGAGGCCACGTCATCGCCCATACACGTCGCTGTGGACGCCAACGACCTTCCACACTCCAAGCCTGGGTGGATTGGGGTCCGGCGAGGGCAGGACGTCGACCTTTGGGAGTACGAGGACGAGCTGAGTGAGCTCAGCGTCGGTGACTCGGGAATGGGGCCCTGTATATACACCCAAGCGCAGGTCGATGCGTTGGTGGGCAAACCTGGGTTCAGATACATACCTTGGCTTGGATGGTAAGCCCTCCTCCCCCTCCTTCAGCCGCCGGAGCTCACCATCGCACCAGGCTCACGATACCTATTGTCGACTCGACTCGAAGAATCATTGCGCTTCTGGGCGGGGAACCTCGGGATAAAGAACGGTGGAAGCTCGTTGTTGATGGTGCCGCAAAGGAGATGGAGCAGCGTGAGGAACGCATTCGTCTTTCTGCTCGGGAGTATCAGCACCGCAGGGCGCAGGAGGAATATGCGGCTTTGACACGCGGGCCGTCCTTTGGGACTGGTCAAACGGTACGTCCCTCCTCTCTACCATTCCCTGCCTTCTCATTTCATTCCTGCAGGAACCAGGCGAGCTGCACACCAACGTGGCAAACACCGCCGTCACTGAGGAGCTCATGCACCACAAGTTCTTCCTCGACATTGTAGGATTCACCATGCGTGCGTACAATTTGCATACACATATATTCCTCATCTCCTGACATACGCGTAGTGCTCATGTCTATCTACGCCCCACGTCTCTTTGCACGATATCAGAAGTGCAAGGACGATCTTCTCGCCTGGAAGCAACTGAGATGGAATTTTGACTGCAGCGTGCTGGCGGCTTGCACGTGGAACTTTGGGCGTGCGGTCACTCGTCCACACCGCGACTTTGGGAACTTGGCTCCGGGATGGTGCCCTGTCACAGCGCTTGGCGACTACAACCCCGACCTTGGCGGCCACATCATCCTATGGGAACTCCGTCTCATCATCCGCTTTCCCCCAGGCTCCACCATCTTCATCCCATCCGCGATCATCACCCATTCCAATACTCCTATCCAGCCGCATGAAAAACGCCACTCGTTTACACAATTCACATCGGGTTCCTTATTCCGCTGGGTTGCAAATGGGAATAGGACGAATGACGACTTCCTTGCAACTGCGTCGCCAGAGGAGAAGGCGCAGAGAGACCAGGCGGCTGGAACTCGGTGGGAGGATGGACTCAGTTTTTTTTTCGACCTTGGACAAATTGGAATTACTCTACAAAACTCAGTAGATACAGTAGATAAATACCCTATGTCTTCTTGACGTGCACAATCGCATTTGCCTCCACATTACCGTCTAGAATCCACGAAGACGAGTGTCAGTTACTTACCACGCATGTCACTGACTTACCACAGTCGGCGCGGATTCTTTTTATCTAGGTTAACACCACAGATCTCTGCCCCATCTGGCGCTTCAGGCTGCTTGGTACAGACCCTCTGGGGGGGGTATTTGAATTTTTTCTCTAATTAATTGAGCATTCTGTGGTCGAAAATTTACTTGGTCTGGATTCACATCCGAATCGAGTCTCAGATTTCTACTGCTGACCACCATCCTCTCTCTTGACTCCCTTGCTCAAAGCCACTACATCGGCGATTCACCACTCTGTGGCTCAACCACACACTCTCTCCAACGCTCCTAGCTCTCACCATCCGCACAAAATGAAAATGCCACCCAAGGCGCGAGTCCCCGCCGCTCAACGCCAAGCCACATATAGGCTGAAGTGTGTGTCTCCCTTGCACTTCACTCTCTGTTCTGACACCATCCAAGCCATTTGGAACAGGAACTTGCTCGTGGTCGAACTCACGCAGCCCGACGACGCGCCCAGTCCAAGAGCAGCCCGACCTTAGATGCTGTCGCCAAAATCCAGGCCAACCAGTACGCTGCGGGTTACAGGGCCACCAATCGTTCGCGGCTGGCTCAGAAGGAAATGTTACGGCGCTGTCGGTGCGTCTCCTTGTCTTCCTCTTTCTCCACGCCCTCTAATTTACTCTACAGGAAAACCATTGACAAAATCGGTTATGATGCGTGGCTAGATACTTGGCAGAGACGACACCCTGGCCAGACCCCACCTTGCGAGCGTGGCGACACCCAATCACCCCCTCCATCCATCCCCGACAACGACGACGATGCCCATAACATCAAGCTCGAGAAGCTCATTCAGAGCAAGCGGTGCAAGGAGGCGCAACGGTTGCAGCACGTTGGAGGAGTGGAAACAGCGTGGGAGGAGGTGGAGTGGGCACGCAGCGGAGCAATGGAGGTGGTGGGGGCGGGGGCGGAGTCGGGTGTCTGATGCCTATCAGCACGCCGCCACTCGACTCATTTCTTGTGTAATTATCTCGCAAAAGTTGCAATAAATGTCACTTTCCTTCATTAGAGTCTTCCAGCCACTGCCAGCGGAACGCGAACAACGTCCTTGAAAATGAGGCCAGCACATGGTACGTAATGAAGCGGTGGCAGCGGATGTATCGTTAAAACGACTCTTTTCCTCCCTTCATCTCCCACTCTTTTCACCCACACTCTTTTTGCACACACTCACCTGCAACATGCCTCATCTCGGCGCACGAAGCAGCAACCATACTACAACGGTGCAAAGCCTCCAGGGTTATCTGCACCCCTCGCTTCTACCAATCTGAGGGATACAAGCCCAGCGCGAACCTGTGTATCTTGTCAGCGAAGGAGAGTTTCGTGCGATCTTCACCGACAAGTACGTTTCTTTTGCAATTGTATTTTACATTCACTCACCGTTCTTGCAGTGTTCTCGCTCGTGAACAGACCGACCACTACCCCAACTCCCAGCTCCGTGTCTGCAAAACATTGGTCGGTGCCCAGGGCGCCAAGATTGTATGGATTGACCTTTGCCTCAAATACCACAGCCTTGGCTGCCCTGACCCAGACACGGACGGGTTCCCCGAGGGCTTCACCTCGTCCTCTCCCCTCCCCCAATGGGCGTCCCTCTATCCCAACGTCGAGCCCAAGACCCTTCCAACCTCACGCCGTCTGTCTCCTACGACCAGACTTGCCAGTCGACTGCCTCCTCGCCCTGCCCCTCGTTGATTGACGCCCCCGTATCTGACGACGGCGATGATGGGCGCTATGACCAGCGGTATTCCAAGCTTGCTGCTGGATACGAGCAACGCTATGCCGCTGCCATGGCTTCGTCGGGCAAGGACATCCCAGAGCTTGGGTCCATGCGCGCCGTCTACAATGCCAAGGACATCAAGGAGCTCTCCTCGATGCTCTCCACCTTGCCCTCTCCCAGCCGCCAGTCGCCCACACTGGGGAGATCTCCAGCAACATCTCCTCGCAGCTGTCTGCGATGTCCTCCCGCTCCACCTCTCACGCCTACTCTCGCGCTCACTCTCGGTCCTCCTCCGGCAGTTCTTCCTTCTCCAGCGTCTCCATCCCTGAGATGTCTGATGACATGTTTGCGATGTTGTCGCAGGGCACCGTTGTCAACCCTGCCTCCTCCCAGGCCACCGTCGTTGCCCATGCCTCCTCGCAGGCCCAACTGACTTCGGTTCTGCCTGCCGTGGGCTACGAGGCCATCAGCCCCCTCCTTGGTGACGCTGATCCCACCGAGG
>JARKIF010000495.1:0-13288 GCA_029378245.1 Roridomyces roridus
GGGCAGTGATTGGCTGGTCCGACTATGACGCATGCACGTCGCCGCCATTAGCCATGATCCAAACACAAGTAGATCGCGCCCGGAATCTTCGCATTGGTTTCTCTGCGTACGAGTCCGGGAATGCAGCCGCTCAAGTCGAGATGTTCGAATTTCTGTCTGAACACTCTTCCCGATGGGTGGACCTCGACCTCCAGATGACTGCAGCGCTGGTCCCTCGTTTGGCCGCTCTACGTGGCCGCATTTCCTCACTCCAGAGGTTGTGGCTCCAGTGGGATACAGACCAAACTGAAGCAGAAGTTCATTCCGTCAACTGCTTTCAGACGGCGTCGTCCCTACTGGATGTCGGATTCCGCACCGAGTCGCGATTTATACCCATCCTATTCCCAGCCCATCATTTCACTGCATACCGTGTCCATGTGGGCCATGGGAGTTCCACCATCGTGTCCTTAAACTGGCTCCAAACCTTCTTGAAGCGAAGATTGTGGTCCAGTTCGATGATGAAAAGCCATGGCCGGATACATCGGACATTATCGAGATGCCGAATCTTCGCTGCCTCCTCGTCAATCATACGGGGGTTTTACCATACTTCCGCGCCCCGGCCTTATCTGAAATTGCCCTGATACGCGCAGATGGGTTGGACCCAGAGGATGATCTGGACGCCATCCTTCTTCGCGCTTCCTGTGCGCCACACCGACTTACCCTTATCGGTTTGCTCCATGTCGATATCACTGCAGCTGTTCTCAAGAAGTACTCCTCCATACGCAGTGTTATTCTTATATTCAACAATATCGGGCACCCCACAATCGATGCGGACGTTTTGAGTGCTGCTGTCGGTGCTCATCTCAACAGGTTCACCTATAGCGACCCGCCAGTAGCTTCGAAGCTGAACGAGATTTGCTTTGGATTATCCGTAGCCGGGTCGTTCCCCATTGACTACCCTCTGTTTCCCAAAATGCTCGAGTCCCGTCGTGCTCACTGCTGTGCCCTCACTGCAGCCGCCTTTCTGTCGAGAAATGACAATCCAGACTCTGATCCCGTAACAGCAGCCGGCCTGGATGCGCTCAGAAAGAATGGACTGAGCCTGTGGGTGGGGATCGGGTGGCAGCGCCGGTCTGCGTCTTGACAGTTGGTTTATGATTCTCCCTTGTGCATCGGCGTTGTGAGGTCTGGGATCCGACGCATTTGGGACACAAAAATTCACATGTGCGTTCTTGTACTTGAAGCACAAACAATTAAATCATAAAAACGATGTACACAGCACACAGAATGGTTCCGGTTGAGGTTCAATCCAGATCCTCCCCTCGCCGGGTCGGGGGTAGAAGAGGACACTCGATGTCGATGGCGTCACCACTTTCCTCCTCGAAACAAATGATGCGTCGGGCGATACACTCCCTCCCTCTCACGCATCTGGGTGGCTCGCAGGGTGGGCACCGCGGGGGCGGTCGGGACGGGTGATGGTGTTTGTGCTGTCCACGGCTTGAGTATGGAATGCTATCCTTTAGCTTGCGAGTGATACTTGCCTTGTGAGAAGAACGGGCGTCCTCTGACCCCTGCGCGAGAACGGCAGAAGAGAGGGAAACGATGGTCAAGAGGGCTGTGATCGTAATGCGCATTTCCTGAAGAGGGGAAAGATTGGGAATGGCCCGCCGAGAGCATCTGTGCTTTATACCTCTTTCTCTCGTCGTCCATTTGAAGCTTCATGAACAATAGATGGAAAATTGCAGTCAATTTACCTTCATACTTCTATGTCGGTCCAGATACACAAATTGGATCCATATCGACCAGATTCCCAGAAACTCGAGAGACCTTTGCTGAAGTTGAGCGACTATTGCGTGCAAAACGTACAGCAAGGACCGAATATATGAGCGGGGTTTCTGGCAAGTTTCTGGAGACGACTCCGGTTCCAGTAAGCAAGATGGCCTATACAGGAGGGTAAAGCGGAGAAACGAGGAAAGATCAGCGATGCAAAAAGGAACTCTCGACCAGGGAGTCGAACCCTGCTCTCCCGCGTAACTTTGTCCCTACCTGGTTATGACAAGCGGGTGTACTGAACCGATATGCTAGTCAAGAATCGATGTGGGTAGCCATACAAGCTACACCTCACACTCTGAATCAGTCTGCTCATCAAGCCTCAGCTTGACTTTCTCATTTCCACCACAACCATGTCGAGCACCCTCAACGTTTTTGTCTCCTCTTTGGACACGCACTCTGAAAGACGAATCGACCCTCACATCACCGTCGAACAGCTTAAGGTCGCATAAGTACCTGCCAGTGGGACCCGCACTGAGCGGCGCATCTAGAACAAACTCGAGCTCATCACTGGGATTCCTGTTGCAAACCAGGCGATTTCGATTCTGACATCTGTGGACGATCCGACAGTTGTGGCGACGCTGACGGAGGACGCGAGGCCGGTGGGGTACTATGGGCTACGCGATTGGAATGTTCTCAAGGTATGGCGAGCATCACCTTTATTATGGCTGCTTATTTTTTGTAGGTGGACGATACGAACCCGTCGGTGTCGTTGACGGGGCAGCTGACGGATGTAACTCAAGTGGATAAATTCGAGCTTACGGACACCGAGTACGCGCAGCGCACGGGTAAGGTCAGACTTTAGTGCGATGAACGCGTGCTGATTACGCGTTTAGATACGGTATTGGCCTACAAGCAGCGAATAAAGTCGGGCGGTTCGCGCCCAAGGACGAGACGACTGCCAAGCCCACTCCCGACGTCAACATCCCCCTGGGTTCGCGTTTGCGAGATCGAGTCAGCTGAGCCGGGACTGAGCAAGCGAGGTACGGTGCGCTTTGTTGGCAAGACAACTTTCGGGGCGGGAGACGGGGTGTGGGTCGGCGTCGAATACGATGAACCGATGGGCAAGAACGATGGCTCGTGAGTGCTGAGATGTATCGCGACTACTGACTCTGACGCGTCGCACAGGGTCAAGGGTGAGCGGTATTTTTCGTGCGCGCCGAATTATGGGGTTTTTGTGCGGCCGGACAAGGTGAAAGTGGGAGATTATCCTGTGCTGGATCTCGACGAGGAAATGTAAAAAAGTACGCGCGTGTAGTTTGTAATAAGACAGCGGTGGAAGTCACTAGAACAAGTGGATTGCCGGATCAGTGTTTTGCGGGTACTATTTGCGCGACGCGTCAGCTCTCTCAATCCATTCTCTCTTGTTACAAACTACAATGGCAGACCCCAGCGGCGCCCCTCCCCAACCCGGCCCCAACGATGTCTCCACCGCCATTCTCCGCCCAAAGAAATCGTACGTGCTGCTCTCTTTCTTGCTCGCAAGATGTTGACGCATTTCCAGCCCAAATCGTCTCTTGGTCGACGAAGCGGCCACGGATGACAACTCTGGTACGGCTACAAGCATCTTGTCGTGAATTCAGCTCACTTTCTCTTAGTTGCCACCCTGAATCCAGCGACCATGGAACTCCTGGGTCTCTTCCGTGGGGACACAATCATCGTCCGGTACCTGTCCTCATCTACTTTCCTTTAACGTGTCCTAACAGTCCTGTTCAGCGGGAAGAAGCGGCGCGATACCGTCCTGATCTGTCTGTCTGCAGATGAGGTCGAGGAGGGTCGCATCCAGGTCAACAAAGTGGCCCGCAATAACCTGCGTGTCAAGCTCGGTGACCTCGTCGGCGTGCACGCGTGTCTCGACATCAAGTACGGCAAACGTGTACATATCCTGCCATTCGACGACTCCATCGAGGGTCTGAGTGGTAACATTTTTGATGTCTACCTCAAGCCATATTTCCTTGAAGGCATGTCCATCCCGCTCTGTTTTGGCACTTTTCTGACTTTATCTCAGCTTACCGTCCCGTCCGCAAGGGCGACACCTTCCTTGTGCGCGGAGGCATGCGGACAGTCGAATTCAAGGTCATCGAAACCGACCCGTCTGAATTCTGCATTGTCGCGCAGGACACCGTCATCCACACCGGCAAGTACTTTTCTTTTATCGCAGAGGCTTTTTCTGACACGATTAAAATAGAGGGCGACCCGGTCAAGCGCGAGGACGAGGAGTCCAACCTCTCCGATGTCGGCTACGATGACATTGGTGGCTGCCGCAAGCAGATGGCTCAAATCCGTGAATTGGTCGAGCTCCCTCTCCGTCACCCCCAACTGTTCAAGTCCATCGGTATCAAGCCTCCTCGTGGTATCCTCATGTTCGGTCCTCCCGGTACGGGTAAAACTCTCATGGCGCGTGCCGTGGCGAACGAGACCGGCGCCTTCTTCTTCCTCATCAACGGCCCCGAGATCATGAGCAAGATGGCCGGAGAGAGTGAGAGCAATCTGCGCAAGGCGTTCGAGGAGGCCGAGAAGAACTCACCCGCCATCATCTTTATTGACGAAATCGACTCGATCGCGCCTAAGCGTGAAAGGTGCGGTAGATTTGTTTGTTGTTCAGGATAATCTCTCATTGTCCTTTAGACCAACGGTGAAGTCGAACGGCGTGTCGTGTCCCAGCTCCTTACCCTCATGGACGGCTTGAAGGCGCGCTCCAACGTCGTCGTCATGGCCGCCACCAACCGACCCAACTCCATCGACCCCGCTCTGCGGCGATTCGGCCGTTTCGACCGTGAAGTCGACATTGGTATTCCCGACCCGACCGGGCCGTCTCGAGATTCTCCGTATCCACACGAAGAACATGAAGCTCGGCGAGGACGTCGACCTGGAGCAGATTGCCGCCGACACTCACGGTTACGTCGGTTCAGATGTGGCTCTCTGTGCTCCGAGGCTGCCATGCAGCAGATCCGCGAGAAGATGGACCTCATCGACCTCGACGAGGACACCATTGACGCAGAGGTACTCGACTCGCTTGGCGTGACCATGGACAACTTCCGCTTCGCCCTCGGCACGTCCAACCCCTCTGCCCTCCGCGAGACGGTCGTCGAGGTTCCGACCGTCAAGTGGGACGATGTCGGTGGTCTCGAGAAGGTCAAGCAGGAGCTGCAGGAGACCGTGCAGTACCCCGTGGAGCACCCCGACAAGTTCCTCAAGTACGGCATGTCCCCCTCGAAAGGTGTTCTCTTCTACGGACCTCCTGGTACGGGTAAGACCATGCTCGCCAAGGCCATTGCCAACGAGTGCAATGCCAACTTCATCTCCATCAAGGGCCCCGAACTGCTCACGATGTGGTTCGGTGAGTCGGAGGCCAACGTTCGTGACGTCTTCGACAAGGCGCGGGCAGCGGCGCCTTGCGTCATGTTCTTTGACGAACTGGACTCGATTGCCAAAGCGCGTGGCGGTGGAAGTGGTGACGGTGGAGGTGCGGGCGACCGTGTGCTCAACCAGATCCTCACGGAGATGGACGGTATGAACGCCAAGAAGAACGTCTTCATCATCGGTGCTACCAACAGGCCTGACCAGATCGACTCGGCCCTGCTGCGTCCCGGTCGTCTTGACCAGCTCATCTACATTCCCCTGCCGGACGAGCCATCACGGTTGTCGATTCTCAAGGCGTGCCTCAAAAAGTCGCCCGTGTCGCCTTCGGTCGACCTTGGATTCCTGTCCAAGAGCACGCACGGGTTCTCTGGTGCTGATCTTACGGAGATTTGCCAACGCGCTGCCAAGTTGGCGATCCGGGAGAGCATTGATGCTGACATTCGTCGGACGCGCGAGAAGCGGGAGAAGGACGAGGCTGCCGGCGAGGACGACATCAAGGTGGACGAGGATGCCGAGGAGGAGGAAGACCCAGTCCCTGAGATCACGCGGGAACACTTTGAGGAGGCGATGAAGTTTGCTCGGCGTTCAGTGTCTGACCAGGACATCCGTCGTTACGAGATGTTTGCGCAGAACCTGCAACAATCGCGTGGGTTTGGGAACAACTTCAAGTTCCCCGAGGGCGAGGGCGGGAGCACCGCTGCGCCGGCGACGAGTTCGGGCAATGCTGGCTTCACGGATGACACTGGGGACGACGATTTGTATGCTTAAAATGGTCTCGAAATACAATACATAGTGCACATGAATGTTAGACTCTTTCATTTCACGAAATCGCAAGCACGCGTCAACGCGTCTGTCCCTACCCGTCACCACATGTCACTGAGACGGCTCTCGAATGCCTCTCGGACGCTCTCTGCAACCTCCCTCAAGGAACGCCTGAAGCTCACCGCGACACCGCTGGTCCCTGTCGCCAATGCCCTGCAGGCGAACATCAAGTCAGTTAGGCACTAGTCGTCAAGGGCAAAAGTGCTCAATATCCTTTTGGCTTCTTCAGTTTCGTCCCCGCACGCATCCCGCGTAAGCGGCGGTTGCAGATGCTTGTTGTGGCGGTTTGGTCTGTGGTCATTCTGCTTGGGGTGTCGGTGTTCTTGTTCTTGTGGTTCGTTGCGTCTACTTGGGCTCTCTATCTCTCCAGCGACATATGATTGGGTTGCAGTTCATATCCCCCATTATGGCCCTTCCTGTGCATCTACCAGATTTGGGCGCTGTGGATCGACAAGAGTCCAGAGCATGGCGGACGTACGAGCGATTGGTTTCGGAGGTTGAAGTTTTGGACGTATTTCGCGGACTATTATCCTGCTTCGTGCGTTTCTGCTTTTTCTGTGGAGAGTTGAAATGGATTTGGATAGGTTTCTCAAGGTGCGTTGCTGCTATACCGGACGAAAGAGGATGCTTATGATACTGCAGGAGACAGACCTCCCGCCAGATAGACCGTACCTGTTTGGGTATCATCCTCATGGTATGCTACTCTTCGCCTACACGGTTCGACCTAACCTAGCGCGCGCAGGGATAATTGGGATGTACGTGCCAAGGCAATTCTTGCTCCACTGCTATTCACTTTGTTCAGGGGTGCAATCGCGACGTTCGCCACTGAAGGTAATCTTGACATCATGCATGAAGAATATGATATCTGACCCGCCCTGCAGCGACCGGCTTCTCCGCTGCCTTCCCCGGAATCCGACCACATCTGCTGACACTGTCGAGCAATTTTAAAATGCCGTTCTATCGCGATGTGATTCTCGCGATGGGGATATGCAGTGTCAGCAAGACGTCGTGCTCGAATATCTTGAAGAGGGGAGCTGGGGAGGCAATTACGATTGTGGTTGGCGGGGCGGCGGAGAGTTTGAGTGCACATCCTGGGACGGCGGATTTGACCTTGAGGAGAAGGTGAGTCGCGCCCCTGCGTGTTCTCCGGGAAGGAAGGCCGATTGTTTGTAGGTTGGGATTCATCAAGATGGCCATTCGGCATGGGTGCGTATTACGCGTTGTTCTGTTTTACAAGAATTCTAATCTTGATGCAGCGCCGACTTGGTTCCTGTATTTTCTTTTGGCGAGAACGACGTGCGCGGTTGCCTATTCTCCGTGCTCCGCGGCTCACCAACTCGCAGATTTACGAGCAAATGCCGAACGAGCCTGGAACAACGGTGCATATGCTGCAAAACAAGTTCAAGAACGTGTTTGGCTTTACGCTACCGCTGTTTCATGGACGTGGGCTGCTTAACTGTGAGGCTTGAAGCTTCAATGATTCATTGAGCTCACTCTTTCTCAGATAACCTTGGCCTGATGCCGTACCGTCGTCAGATCGTCGCCGTCAGTAAGTATACATCTCGATTCCTTGGTGCATGAAGATTGAGATATTTGGCAGTTGGGCACCCAATACATGTCACTCAGACAGAGAACCCGAGCGTTGAAGAGGTGCGGGCGGTGCAGAAGCAGTACATCGAGGAGCTGGAGCGGTAAGTTTCGCAGCCATTCTCGTCCTCTTGGAGCTGACTGGTTTCGCCAGGATATGGCACACGTACAAGGACGTCTTTGCCAAGACGCGGACGCGGGAGCTCAGTATTATTGACTAGACGCTTGAAAGTATTCGTTAACTGTTATTCGTTCTATTAAATCCCCATAGAAGAAGCAGCCATAGAAGTGATTGTACATGTATTTATTACCCAGAGCTTGTTGTATCGTATTTTCACCACGATCAAATCTTTTTGGAGCAAATGCCAGGGCAAACATCAACACTGCCACCTGTCGCGCCAAAATTGGCGTCGCGCTTGGCGCTCCGATTGAATTACCTCTGCTGGTACCGAGGTCGGACCGAATCTTTTACTCGAAACGACTTCTCTGTCCTGTGCGACAACGGCCCAGGCGGGAGTCCGACTCGGAGCTCCCTCGGACTGACAGCTGCATGCTCCTGGCCCCTGGGTTTCCTGTACACGCGATTGATTATGCTTTGTGGTACAACTTGCATGGTGCGGCGCCGACAGTACCGGTGAGTAGCATGCACACATGCCGTGAAAAATTGCGGCGGACGGGAGGTACATGTGCGGTTGCCCAGCGATTCGAAGATTAGTAGGCATTCAGATTCCATTTTTCATCTTGCGACAGCACGTCGGCATTGATATCAGCATGCACTGGAATACTTCTAGGCATGTAGGATAACGTCGCAGCGTCTTTGTGAACTGGTTTGAATTAATTTTAGCACTGCAAGTGAGGGCTCTCTGAACATTTGATTTTTTTGATATCAGCATGCACTTGGGCAACACTTGAGTACTTCTTCTAGGCATGCAGTCCGACGTCGCAGCGTCCTTGTGAACTGGTTTGAATTAATTTTAGCACTGTAATAAGTGAGGATCTGAGCATTTGATTTCAAGGACGCACATGTCCGTTCGCATGAATATGCTGTGTCTTCTCGCTGTTGTTGCCATCGTTGAATTCTTGGGCCGGTAATGAATGTGTTTCAGTCCGCGGATATGCGCGCTCAAGCTCAAGCATGCCCGCCGTGGTGCTCGGGAGGTTGAATTGTGTTTCCGCTCATTGGCCTGCAATCGATTGTTTATGGCCCGGGGCGTCGTGGGTAGATCTCCATGCGCCGGCAGTGCTGTCGACGATCTCTTGGAGATTTGCATCCGACGCACTCCATGCGGAGTAGATAGCTGGATAGGATTAACCTGGAATACCGGCGATTATATTGTTGGAGCAACATGGACAAGCATCATGTCTTCTTCTCTTGACAAAACAGCCAAGCGTATGCTAACCGGCAAGACGCCGTTCTTCGCATGTACGGAGGACCCACGTTTCTCCTTTGGCTTGTACGTGCCGAAAAGCCATGATTTCGACGGACCGCGACTGCCGCTGCTCGTCGTTGTGCACGGAACGCGGCGTCAGACGGGCGGCTATATCAACCAGCTTCAGAGGTTCTCCGAGCAGCACCGGATCGTCATCTTCTGTCCGTTGTTTCCAGCAGGCATTATCGAGCCATTCGACGTCCACAATTACAAGGGATTATTGTACAAAGATATTCGTTTCGATTTGGTGTTGCTGGCAATGCTGAAACAGGCGGCGGAGACATGGAAGATTGACATTTCAAGGTAAGAAGACAAGACAAGTCTCCGTCCCGAAATTCACTACATCAGATTTTTTCTGCACGGATTCAGTGGAGGGGGACAGTTCGCGCACCGATTTCTCTATATCCACCCGACCCGCCTCCGTGGCGTGTCTATCGGAGCTCCGGGGAGTATCACCCGTCCAACCAAGACACACGTTTGGCCAGCCGACCTCGGCGACGCCAAAGAGGTCTTCGCTATTGAACCGGACTTTGCGCTGATTGCCAAGGTGGAGGTCCAGGTTCTGGTCGGCGAGAAAGACACGGATACTTCAATGCTCTCTCGAGATGATATTACAGGTGCGACGAGAGTGGACCGGGCGAAATATTTGCATGGCGCGTTGGTTGAGCGAGGGGTGTCGGCCACACTATCCGTCGTCCCCGGCGTTGCCCATGAGGGAATCAAGTGTCTTTCGACGATGGAGAGGTGGTTGAGTGATCGGATTTAGTTGTGTATTGCCACTTGCTTCTTTTTCTCGTACTCCATGATGCATGCGCTTACTCGCGTTTAGCTTGTGCTCGTTGCTACGCCGCCTGAACACTGTTATCTGAGGGTCTCCGAAGGTCTCCGAATGCTCCACCCAACAAGAAAACAATTAGGCTTGTGCGGGGCGAGTTCTGTGACATCCAGACATGAATTCCGCTCCAGGCGAACCAGTTCTTCCTTGCAATCAGTTTGGCTGTCCTGCTCCGCACAGTGATCCCCGATAATCCTCGCACTTGCCAAAATACTCCCGGAATGCATGCTTTGCCGGCGAACCGATTCACGATTTGTATACTTCATATGCCAAGCTTACCTAGCATTGCTTCACGAACTTCCTCCTCTCTTCCTCTACCATGTCGCGGCCTATACCACTCTCCTTCCTCCGTGGTTTGCCAACGCCCCCGTCGACCGACTCCGAGTCTCTCGGCGACGTCCTTGCCACCTCTGTCGCCAACTCGGACGTCAAGACCCTCGTCGACTGCCATGCCGTTGACATCCGCCCCCGCCCTCTATTCGCCCGACCTTTCACGACAACCTCTTCCTCACCATGTCGTGCGCTCCTTCGTGCAGCATTTTGCACTTCCCCACTCTCCTTCACGTTCTCCACTCGGTCCTAACGACCGTGTCATGGTCGCGTTACCCACTGGCCCCGAGAACGCGCTAGCCCTGCTTGCACTAGCCAGCTACCACACCTGCGCCCCCGTCAATGCAAGCTGTACGGCCGCAGAGCTCTTGGACGATGCCCGGCGGCTCAACGCCAAGGCCATCGTAACGACCCGCGACGCCGAGGAGCGCCTCGAGCTGCGTTCCCTGTCAGTGGAGATCGCATGTGACGTGGTCTACATCGAAGCCCGGACTTCTGGTCCTTGCGGCCTCTTCGATATGGACATGATGAGCGACGTTCCGATGCAGGTCCCGTTTGGGCCGTCGAAGCTACACGTCCTCGGAGACCAGAGCCTCATTTTACATACTTCTGGTACCAGCGGGAAGAAGAAGGTCGTCCCCTATAGCTTGCTTCACCTCATTGTCGGAACCTGCGCTGTTGTCGAGTCTTGGGACCTGCAAGAATCTGATGTTAATTGTGAGCCCAAACAATCTTCTGAACCCGGAAATTGAGCGGCGCCACAGTGAATATGATGCCTTTGTTCCATGTTGGAGGGATTGTTCGCAACCTTCTTGCTGTACGTATTCTGGTGATTTCTTATGTACTCTACTTCATTTAACGCGTAACAGCCCGTTTTCTCTGGCGGCAGCGCCATCATGTGTGCCGGATTCGATGCCATGGCGTTTTGGACGCTTGCCCGCGATCTGCAGGCCAGCTGGTAAGCGCGAGAGTATCCCGTTCGATAACCTTGATTTCTTACTCGTTTCAAAGGTATTATGCTGCGCCCACCATCCACCACGCGATTTTGACCTCGCAGCCCGAGGGACTCGTCCCGACGCGTGATCTTCGAATGCGCATGATCGCCAACGCGGCGGGTGGCCTCCTTCCGTCCCTCGCGGTGAGCCTCAAGTCCACGTTTGGTGCAGTGATTCTGCCCTCTTACGGCATGACCGAGTTTGTCTTCCTTTTTACCTGTAATGGCTCGCCCGCTAACGCCGATGCAGGTGTATGCCCATTGCCACTCCGCCAATCACGTACCAACTTGAGCGGCCCGGGTGCTCAGGTGTCGCCTGTGGACCATACCTGTCTATTCGCAACCCGGGAAATCTCGAGCAACCCACGCCGACAGGAAGCACCGGCGCCATTTGTGTCCGGGGGCTGCCGACCTTTTCTGGCTACGAAGTCTCACCGGACCCGAACGTTCCGCTCGATACGTCCGCGTTTACGACGGAGGGCTGGTTTGATTCAGGGGACATGGGTCATATGGATGAGATGGATATTTATACATCACTGGACGGTCGAAAGAGATTATCAACAAAGGCGGTGAGGTTATATCT
The DNA here is from genome assembly GCA_029378245.1 of Roridomyces roridus. Taxonomy (NCBI): domain Eukaryota; kingdom Fungi; phylum Basidiomycota; class Agaricomycetes; order Agaricales; family Mycenaceae; genus Roridomyces; species Roridomyces roridus. Next base: position 11,754 of record JARKIF010000495.1, read on the forward strand.
CCGTTCGAGGTCGAGGAGGCCATCGTCACGGCTGGCAAGGGATTCATCAAGGTAATGCTGAGCTTTTCCTTGTGGGCACGTGGCTGATTTCGTTCTAGACCGTGTTGGCGTTTTCAATCGAACACGACGTCCTGCAAGAGGACTATCGGTATTGTTATCGTCCCTGCATCCGGTTGCCCTCGGATCGGGCTCGCTCAGCTTCACGATTTGTTGAGGTGGTTTTGTGTTTCTCCGTTGTCATGCTCGTTGAACATTATACCAGGGATCATTTGCACCCATCAAATGGCCGTTCGCAATCGTCTATATGGACGACGTTCCCAAGAACAGTGCTGGCAAGCCGCTGAGAATCAAGCTCGCAACACGCTTGAATATCGGCAGGCTCACCGACGCCGTCCCCCTGTCCATCGTCATTTTGAAGCTGACGTTCCGAACAATCAATCACCCCTGTCCGAGCCTATTCCTTGTCGCCGTGTCCAACTGGACTTTGACGCCATCCACAACGCGCTACTACTCGTCTTTGGCGTCTCGGAAGCTGCCCTTCGGATCAGGCTGATGGCGGGCCGGAGGCATTCGTTTGCGCTCATGAGCTTGACTCGGATAGCCTGGCTAGATCCCTTGCGCGCAGCTTGCCTGGCTACGCGATCCCGAGTCGTTGCACGTCCTCAAAGGACACAACGTTCTTCGCACGCCGGCCGGGGACCCCGACTTTTGCTGCTATGGAGCAAGAGATTGCCCGGCAGCATGCGTCTGCCATGTCCGAGCATGCCCTGCTTGTCCGCGACATTATCGGCAACCTTCTCCTCGCCGAACCCTCCATGATCAGACCCGAGTCGGACTTCTTCCCTCGGCGGCAACTCGTTACTGCTGGGCAAGCTCGCGTACCAGATTCGGCGCCAGACGGGTGTAGCGATTGGTGTGTCGTCGCTGTTCACCAATAGCACGATCAAGGGTATCGCGTCGTTGATTGAGGTGGGACAAGCGGAACGGGGATGGGATGCTCAAGGAACCGCCTACGGGTCATTCCTCACGGACGAGTGAGGCGACACTGAATATGGGCTACGACTATGACGAGGACATCGAATCATCGCAGGACAAGCCGCGCAGCCAGAATCACCCCTTGGTTATGCTCGTCCAGGCGATCCCCTTTGTCTTCTTCTATCCCCTCAAGACCGCATTGACTTGTACAGTACCACCAACCAGTTAATTCTCCGTTATTGACCTCTTCCAGGGACGACCCTTCTCCTCATGCTTGCCATGTTTGGGCCTTTCATTGATGGGACTTTCTGGGAGCGGATTGGATCTCTCCTCGCCTCCATCGTTGTCGCACGGCTTGTTTGTGAGTTCACTGGTAACCGTTACCCGCAGGTTCTGATTCTTTAGCTCGCATCCTCGCCCCTATCACTGCCATCTTGTTCAAATGGCTGTCATCGGCAAGTACAAGAGGGGACGTATCGTTTGTGGTCGGTCTACTATTTGCGCTGGTGGCTCGTCAATCAGCCTTCGGATTGCTGGCCGCGGTATCTTCGCCATGCACC
>JARKIF010000496.1:0-12598 GCA_029378245.1 Roridomyces roridus
GCATCAGGTCGCCGCAATGCGTCATGATAAGAACGCGGATTGCTGGGATGGCCCTGGTTGGAATGCTTCAAGGGGAGCACGATCAGAGCGCTGCCTGAAGTGAGCAGCAACTCATCATCGCTTTCTGAGTCTGGATGGGGGACAGGCTCAGGCTCAGGCTCATCATCAGAATCAGGGACAGCAGGAGCTGGCTCCCTAGGCGCTGTTTTCCACCATTCACCAGGCTGCCGATGTTGGTAGTTTGGCCATGGAAGCGCGGCGTGCAGCAATTCCAACTGGTGAAGGGGGTTTGGAGCTGGATCTGGTGATGGGAGCGGCTAGGGGCAGCTCGACTTGAGCTGGTGCTGGTGGAGGAGTGTGAGGAGGGGAAGGAGGCTCTGGATTTTCAGCCTCAGGGGGTGCTCGATGCACATTGAAACCTCATCATCATCGTCATCACTATCATTTCCATCTCCCCCGGCATTGTGCACACCCTTGGGCTTGGTGGCAAGTAAAGGTAGGTTTTGGATGGAGGAGGAAGGAGGTTTTTTAGGGCAACGCCGCATGGCTTGTGGGTCGTTCCCAGGGAAGTAGCGCTCGTCAAAGACAGCATGTTCTGCAATGACAATCTTCCGAGTGACAGGGTTGTAGAATTTCCAACCCTTGTATTCTGTTGGATAACCAACAAAGATGCATTTCTGGAAGTGTATCCCAGAGGCATCGCGTTTGTCCTTCTGCACAGGCACATAGGCAAGGCAGCCAAAGACCCGAAGATGTGTCACATCCGGCTTCTCCTTGTGCCAAAGCTCATAGGGAGTGGTGTCATCCGGAATGTGAGACGTAGGATGCATGTTGGCCACATGGATGTAGGACTCAACAGCAAGTGCCTTGAAAGAAGGCGGAAGATTTGCTTCATGCAACAAGTTACATGTTCATCAACGGTGCGATTGCCCCGTTCAGCCATCCCGTTCTGTTGCGGTCTATTCCTCGTTGAATGACGACGCACAATGCCCTCTGCAGCCAAAAGTCTGCAAATTCAGTGGACATGTACTCTCCACCTTCATCATCCTGGAACGCCTTGATTTTGCGATTAAAGTGATTCTCAGCTTGCGCCTTGAACACCTTGAACGCTTTCAATGCTCCACTCTTGCGCTTCATGTGCATAGTTGCTTTGAAGCCTGTGTGATCATCTATGAAGATAATACGATGCTTCCAGCCCGGGTGAAAACCTTGTATTGCTTCAGATCAGAGTGTATGAGATCAAGAGGCGCCTTGGAACGATGTCCAGTAGGGGAAATGGAGCCGCGTTGAGCTTTCCTGCAATGCAGGGCTCACAGATTGGATCTGGTTTCTGGTTTGAAGTCAACTTCGCACCAGTCACCAGCTCCTTGCTCAAGATCCTCTGGGTGTCAGCATGATGCCCAAGCCGCCGATGCAGCAGTTCCAGATCAAGAGGCAAGGTGCCAACTGCAGACATAGCTGCATAAGTCGGCTGTTCAATCTCTCGGACATATGCCTCGTTCCTCTCATCAATGTCTGCCTCAAATAACAGCTCTCCTTCCCTCTTGAAGAGATCAGAGACCCTCCATGAGAAGAATAGCCATGAACTTTGGACAGGTAGGTCTCAGAGATGAGATTATGGGACAACATTGGAACATAGAGGACATTTGTGAGGATTATAGAACGGCTGTGGCGTCCATGTACAAGTGGCTCAAGCCGGATCTCTCAATCAGCTCGGAGTATACAGCAACTCCATTGGCCACAAGAATGGCAACTCTGTGCGGACGTGCATTGAGCAAGTGTTCACGCATGTGGGTCATGTGTGAAGTAGCTCCAGAGTCTGGTTTCCATTGTGTGGACTGTAAAGCTGAATTGTAGAGAATGCTTGCACTAGATGCCAAATGAAACAGCTCTTCACTAGGGGTTTCTTCCCTGTCCTGAAGCAGCTCCAAAAGCTGAGAGCATTGAACAGGGTGTGACTGGGATTACCCAACCAATGCACAAGGCAGGAGGGCAGGAGGGTTGACAGGAACGCGATATGGCATCGAAATGATAATGATGATGTGGTGGCAGATCAAATGATCGCAGGGATTCAGAACGAAGCAGAGATGCTTATGTCTGATAGATGGATGCTAGAACCAGTGCAGAGCAGCTGGCGCCCTCAGGAACGCGTGTGTGAAAGGATGTGACTAAACTAGCTCTACTGAGCAACCAGTTGTCGAGCACTCGGGCCCTAACCCCAGAAGCACCGGATTGACTACCGTTTGTTTCCTGGTGTACTAAAGACTACCTCCCAAAGAGGGTTTGTCCCAACAGTTGAAGCTCCTATCTACAAGGCTCACACACGACGTTCTAAGGGTAGCAGAGCGCGGGAAAATGCGCAAAAATGCGATGGATGGTTTATCTCAGAGCAATGACTTAGTTCAGGCCGGGGCCCATAACCTGTTGAAGCAGGCAGCACAGATGAACTGAGGTCAACAGTGAGAAACTCTGTATTGGTGACTATGAAACTACATGCCTGAGGTCAACAGTGAGAAAACTGGGGACCTAGGCTACATGACAGCTGACTATATACTTGTCAGAACAAAAGGAAGTCCTAATTGGTAAATACAATAGGAAAGAAGTGTTGAAGGTCCTTCTGGGAGTTCCCTTCACACTATCGGCAGAATAGCTCAGTTGGTTTAAAGAGCATCTCAAATATACTGAGAAGGTCGCAGGTTCGAATCCTGCTTCAGCCATTTTCCCACATGGTAGCAGCAACTACCAGATATAAGACGAGTAACGGACCGCATTCTGGCCAGTGCCTAGAAATGGTGCCCCCCTTTGTGAGATCCCAAAGAGCCAATAGTGTTCGGGTTCCGGGGGAGTGTTGAAGGTCCTTCTGGGAGTTCCCTTCACACTATCGGCAGAATAGCTCAGTTGGTTAAAGAGCATCTCGAATATACTGAGAAGGTCGCAGGTTCGAATCCTGCTTCAGCCATTTCCAACAAGAAGCATATCATGGGAGAATTCCCATGTCAGATGAATATCAGAAACACGGTCACATGACCAGAACACGAGAATGCCATCAGTCCATCAATCAATATCATCAGTTGATCAACAACTTCCAACAAGAAGATCCTGCGCAAGAACCTGATTTCTGGTGTTGAGATCACTTCAATGTTGGAAAATGGCTGAAGCAGGATTCGAACCTGCGACCTTCTCAGTATATTCGAGATGCTCTTTAACCAACTGAGCTATTCTGCCGATAGTGTGAAGGGAACTCCCAGAAGAACCTTCAACACTCCCCCGAACCCGAACACTATTGGCTCTTTGGGATCTCACAAAGGGGGGCACCATTTTCCTAGGCACTGGCCAGAATGCGGTCGTTACTCGTCTTACATCTGGTAGTTGCTGCTACCATGTTGGAAAATGGCTGAAGCAGGATTCGAACCTGCGACCTTCTCAGTATATTCGAGATGCTCTTTAACCAACTGAGCTATTCTGCCGATAGTGTGAAGGGAACTCCCAGAAGAACCTTCAACATTCAACCCGGAAGCCAGATCCAATCTGTGAGCCATGCCTTGCTGGCAAGCTGAATGCGGCTCCATTCCCTTCTACTGGACATCGTGCTGAAGCGCCCCTTGATCTCATACACTCTGATCTGAAGGAGTACAAGGTTTTCACCCGAGAGGGCTGGAAGCATCGTATTATCTTCATAGATGATCACACCCGCTTCAAAGCTACCATGCACATGAAGCGCAAGAGTGGAGCACTAAACGCGTTCAAAGTATTCAAGGCACGAGCTGAGAATCACTTCAATCGCAAAATCAAGGCATTTCAGGATGATGAAGGTGGACAGTACATGTCCACTGACTTTGCAGACTTTTTGGCTGCAGAGGGCATTGTGCGTCGTCATTCAACGAGGAATAGGCCGCAGCAGAATGGCACTTCAGAGCGTGGAAATCGCACAGTTGATGAGCATGTAACTGCCATGTTATATGAAGCCAATCTCCCGCCTTCATTCAAGGCACTTGCTGTTAATGCTTACATTCATGTGGGCAACATGCACCCAACGGCTGGCATTCTGGATGACACTACTCCATATGAGTTGTGGCACAAGGAGAAACCGGATGCTTCTCATCTCCGTGTTTGGGGCTGCCTGGCCTATGTGCCTGTGCAGAAAGACAAACGAAGCACTGATGGATTCCACTTCCAAAAATGTGTCTTTGTGGGTTATCCCAATGAGTACAAGGGATGGCAATTCTACAATCCTGTGACTCGAAAGATAGTCATTGCGGAGCATGCCATCGTTGATGAGCGTTACTTCCCAGGAAATAGCCCTGAGGCAATGAAGGCTTGTCCCAAAACACCTCCATCCTCATTATTTCAGTCTCTGCCTTCGACTCCGGCTAAGCCACCGGTGGTGCGCCATGCCGGGGGAGAAGAGGATGACGAGTCAACTGTGCATCGAGCACCCCCTGAGGCTGAAAATCCAAAGCCTCCTTCCCCTCCTCACACTCCTCCACCGGCACCAGCTCAAGTCAAGCTGCCACCTAGCCGCTCCCAGTCACCAGATCCAGCTCCAAACCCCCCTTCACCAGTTGGAATTGCTGCACGCCGCCGCTTCCATGGCCAAACTACCGAACATCGGCAGCCTGGTGAATGGTGGAAAACAACGCCTAGGGAGCCAGCTCCTGCTGTCCCTGATTCTGATGATGAGCCTGAGCCTGAGCCTATCCCCCATCCAGACTCAGAAAGCGAGGATGAGTTGCTGCTCACTTCAGGTAGCACTCTGATCGTTGCTCATGAAGGCAATCCAGCAGATGTGGTGTTGCAAGAAGCCAATTCGGTTTCTGTGGAGTATGCCAGGTCAGCCATCCAGTCAGGCAATCCACGCTCTTATCACGACGCATTGCGGCGACCTGATGCACATCTTTGGGAAGAAGCTGCAGTCTCAGAGATAAACTCACTCCTTGAGAACTGCACTTGGGATGTTGTTGATGCACCTCCTGGCGTAAGGCCAATCCGCTCTCAATGGGTCTTTGTCATCAAGCACAAGTCTGACGGCTCAATTGAGCGTTACAAAGCTCGACTTGTTGCAGATGGTCGCGGTCAGCGCCAGGGCATTGACTACAACGAGATCTTTTCCCCCACCTTCAAGCATGCCACCCTGCGCATTGTCCTTGCATTGGCTGCTCAGCATGATCTTCAGCTTCGTTCCTTTGACTTCTCATCTGCTTACCTCAATGGAGACCTGGAGGAGGATGTCTTTATGACTCAGCCCGAAGGGTTTCCACAAGGAGAGAAGGGCCAGCTTCTCAAACTCAACAAGTCCATCTATGGCTTGAAACAAGCTGGCCGCCAATGGAACAAGAAGCTGAATGCGAAGCTCTTAACTATGGGCTTCCGGTGCACCCAGTCTGATCGCTCTTGCTATATCTACTATGATGGCAAAGTGCAGATCATCCTTCCTATCTATGTTGATGATGGCACCATTGCTGCCAAAGACAACAAAGACATAGACAGGGTCATTGCTCAACTTGGCCAATCATTCAAGGTCAAGGATCTTGGTCCCACACAGTTGTTGCTGGGCATCAAGATTGAGCGTGACTTTGAGGCTGGCACCGTCTCTCTTTCACAGCGCCAATATGCTGTGAACATGCTTGAGCAGTTCAACATGTCGGATTGCAAGCCAGTGAGCACTCCAATGCTTCCTGGACTTGTCCTGACCAAGGAAATGGGAGCCAAGACTGAAGAAGAATCCAAGCAGTACAAATCTGTCTATCTCTCTGCAGTTGGATCTCTTCTCTATCTGGCTACCCAAACGCGCATTGACATCTCCACTGCTGTCGGCATCCTCTCCCGCTTCAATAGCAATCCCGGTGAAGCCCACTGGAAGGCTGTGAAGCATCTCTTCCGTTACATCAAAGGTACTCTGGACTACAAACTCACCTACACCAAATCACCATCTGGCACTTCCTTTATTACCTACACTGATGCTGATCATGGTGGCTGCAAAGACACTGGGAAAAGCACAGGTGGATATGTTGTCATGATGAATGGTGCACCAGTGTGCTGGAAGAGCAAGCTGCAGTCTACAGTCTCACTCTCCACCACTGAAGCAGAGTACATTGCAGGAGTGGATGCAGGCAAGGAGACAAAGTGGGTGCGCAATTTGCTATGGGAGTTGGGGTACAAGGTGTTTGGCAGTTCTGTGATCTACATGGACAACCAGTCTGCCATTCAAGTCTCCAAAAATCCTGAGCACCATGGTCGGATGAAACATCTTGACCTTGCTCACTACTGGCTTCGAGATGAAGTGGCCAGAGGCACTCTTTGTATTGAATATGTGCCAACCCAGGAGCAGTTAGCCGACTTGCTCACCAAACCCCTCCCTCGTCCTGCTCTGGAACGTCTACTAGGACTTATGGGAATCCGGGGGAGCTAGATGAGACTGCCCAGGTCCCGGGGAGTGTTGGAAGTTGTTGATCAACTGATGATATTGATTGATGGACTGATGGCATTCTCGTGTTCTGGTCATGTGACCGTGTTTCTGATACTCATCTGACATGGGAGAATTCCCATGATATGCTTCTTTCTTATTGTATTTACCAATTAGGACTTCCTTTTGTTGTTACAAGATATATAGGTAGCTGTCATGTAGCCTGGGTCCCCAGTTCTCACTGTTGACTCCAGGCAAGTACTTTACTGCACTTCAATATATGAGTTCTCACTGTTGACTCCAGTCCCTATCTGCTACCTGCTTCAACACTAGGGTGAGTGAAATGAAGCACCATGTGTCTCCGAGCTGAGGATGTGTGTCTATATAGGACAGAGATGTTAGAATGAGGGGACACAAACAAGAGCTGTGTACTTACCGTTGTGAGAATCGGACAAAGTGCAAGGGCATCCTGGCAACGTAGGTGAGTGGAGGATGGGGAACCCCCAGATTACTGACATCGCAGGGACAAGGAAGCAATGAAGTCCCGACTGGGGTCAACAAAGGTTGGTGGCTGAACAAGGAAGTGTTGGAATAAGAGGGCCAGAGGATGGTCCGCTCAACGAAGTCAACTAAAGGGCGACTAGGAGGAGTATATGAGAAACCAATGTATTCGGGTTGCTATGTCTGCAGTTGGCACCTTGCCTCTTGATCTGGAACTGCTGCATCGGCGGCTTGAGCATCATGCTGACACCCAGAAGATCTTGAGCAAGGACCTGGTGACTGGTGCGAAGTTGACTTCAAACCAGAAACCAGATCCAATCTGTGAGCCCTGCATTGCAGGAAAGCTCAACGTGGCTCCATTTCCCTCTACTGGACATCGTTCCAAGGCGCCTCTTGATCTCATACACTCTGACCTGAAGCAATACAAGGTTTTCACCCGTGAGGGCTGGAAGCATCGTATTATCTTCATAGATGATCACACAGGCTTCAAAGCAACTATGCACATGAAGCGCAAGAGTGGAGCATTGAAAGCGTTCAAGGTGTTCAAGGCGCAAGCTGAGAATCACTTTAACCGCAAAATCAAGGCGTTCCAGGATGATGAAGGTGGAGAGTACATGTCCACTGAATTTGCAGACTTTTTGGCTGCAGAGGGCATTGTGCGTCGTCATTCAACGAGGAATAGACCGCAACAGAACGGGATGGCTGAACGGGGCAATCGCACCGTTGATGAACATGTAACTGCTATGTTGCATGAAGCAAATCTTCCGCCTTCTTTCAAGGCACTTGCTGTTGAGTCCTACATCCATGTGGCCAACATGCATCCTACGTCTCACATTCCGGATGACACCACTCCCTATGAGCTTTGGCACAAGGAGAAGCCGGATGTGACACATCTTCGGGTCTTTGGCTGCCTTGCCTATGTGCCTGTGCAGAAGGACAAACGCGACACCTCTGGGATACACTTCCAGAAATGCATCTTTGTTGGGTATCCAACAGAATACAAGGGTTGGAAATTCTACAACCCTGTCACTCGGAAGATTGTCATTGCAGAACATGCTGTCTTTGACGAGCGCTACTTCCCTGGGAACGACCCACAAGCCATGCGGCGTTGCCCTAAAAAACCTCCTTCCTCCTCCATCCAAAACCTACCTTTACCTGCCACCAAGCCCAAGGGTGTGCACAATGCCGGGGGAGATGGAAATGATAGTGATGATGACAATGATGATGGTTTCAATGTGCATCGAGCACCCCCTGAGGCTGAAAATCCAGAGCCTCCTTCCCCTCCTCACACTCCTCCACCAGCACCTGCTCAAGTCGAGCTGCCCCCTAGCCGCTCCCAATCACCAGATCCAGCTCGGAACCCGCCTTCACCAGTTGGAATTGCTGCACGTCGCCGCTTCCATGGCCAAACTACTCAACATCGGCAGCCTGGTGAATGGTGGAAAACAGCGCCTAGGGAGCCAACTCCTGCTGTTCCTGACTCTGATGATGAGCCTGAGCCCGAGCCTATCTCCCATCCAGACTCAGAAAGCGATGATGAGTTGCTGCTCACTTCAGGCAGCGCTCTGATCGTTGCTCATGAAGGCAATCCAGCAGATGTGGTGTTGCAAGAAGCCAATTCGGTTTCTGTGGAGTATGCCAGGTCCGCCATCCAGTCAGGCAATCCGCGTTCTTATCATGACGCATTGCGGCGATGATACGCTGCGTCATGCGCACTAGTGTATAGTAGATAGCTCGAGTAGGTAATGTCCCAGAAGTAGACCGCGAAGCGATACAACTCCACAAACACACTAACCACACAACACACACAACACACACACATTCCTTGACTAGCACGCTGACACCTAACGGTTGAGTTTGGGGTCGTCTGAAGTATACAGATAAGACTGATACTCCGCGGTTTGGTTCTCGGAAGCTTGTAGGTTGATTCTCGAGGTTTCACACCAAGTTCAATGTCTTTGAACTAAGAGGAATCTCTTGACTGGTTTGTAGACTGCTCACAACGAACACGAGGTTACGATGTTAAAAGGTTTTATATTTTATTGACCGAAACACACAATATCCAAACACCAATACAACTTCGATACAACACGAAGAGGAACTATAGCACAGAGGGCAACCCACTACCCCTTAAGTATGTTACTATAGCTGACCCAAGTTGAACCAGAGCTCGGGTGCCTTTGATATTGCGTCTAAGCTAAGAGAAATGATACAACAAATCTCTGCGGAAGTCACAAGACTGCACTATAACCACAGATCAAGCTTCGACCCAATGTCTAGGCAAGAAGGCGTACAATGCAATCCTGCAAGGGCGGGATCTACAGGCCTTATATACTACTCCCTACTGGTCTGATGATATACTACTATTACGCGCCTGCCATCCCTATTTCCGTACTTTCCCTATAACCCTAGGTGTCCTGTCACCTATATTACATCCCCTCGAACCGCTCTGCGTGGTTCTGTTGCTTATGTTGCTGCTGGGCCCGGCTGATCGGTGGTCATGCCGTCTTGGCATTCGAGCCGATTGGCCTGGTAATTTGATTCCGTCGTTTCATTACACTCTCTTGCTGAGCCAGCACTCATTATGACTATAGCCCTCGACCCAGGTCCATAAATAACCTCGGTCCGCCATCTTCGTCATTCAAGGCTTACTCCTGGCATATTCTGTCAGACGCGATCATCGCTCTGATCGTCTGCCGCGACGCCGCCGCTTTCCATGATCATGATCGTACTCGGATCAGTTCTCGATCATACTAGTGTGCCTGCGCGAGTTTGACTCGCCCACTTGCCATCTCTTTTCTGGGTGTCTCTTTAATACCGGAACGAATGGTAGTATTTCCTCCAACTCGCCTACACGAGCCACTCTGTTTGTATACATATAGATGGACTTATACCGGTCCGCGAGGTACTCCGCGAACCTTGTCATAATAGTACTGCGCGTCCGCGCAACCTTCGTCTTTGCTCTGTAGCTAGTCTAGCTCATTCCTGAATACACCTGGGCTTGGTATATCTCCTTGGGTATGGTATCTCCACAAGTAGTAGTCCCCGCGAACCGCCTATTGGAGTCACTACAACCGACCACTTGAACGAATAGCCAAGCGTAGTGTACTGACGACTTGTACTTGTCTCATTAATACACGAATAGTGACACGGAGCTCAATCCTATCCCTTATTGTATATCACCTGACAGAGGCATTGGTGTGCGCACCAAAACAGCTAAATAGCCAGATTTCACGCGTGCGAAATACGCAGTCGTATCATCTCCCCTTCACTAAATCTCGACCGTCCCCGGTCGTGAACATGCGCGATCATAATTCGTCGATTTAGAGGTTCGAGGACTGATAGCCCCCTCGAACGCCTGTTTCAATTGTTTTTATTTTGAGCCCAAATTGTCTTCGTTCATTCACCAATAGCTCCCGTGCTCCACGAGGTAGCTTCCGCGGATCTTTGATCCACCTTTAATTGAAAGGCTGTGCTGGATTTTCCGCTAATTTTATTTCACCGGAGTCTCACGCGCCCCTCTCGCGATTTCCGCTCCAACTATTGAAGACACGCGTCTTCTGCATTATCTTATTCGTTCCGTGCTTGTAGACTGCCCACGAACCAGCGAGACCATCGTCCTCGAGGTTCGTGCTATCTTTACTTGTTTTTCCCAGCCATTCAATTTTAGCGCCGTACCAGACGCCCGGTTGTCTTGGCTTCTTTTTCAACTCAGGGTCCTGGCCTCGAGTCATTTCTATGGCAAGTCTATTCCTGATCTTTCCCAGGAATCTCCTTCCATGAGCCCCTTTTTAAGAGTCGACTCATCAAGACTTTCACCCTTCTCGTTGTCTTTTCCTCTACTTTGCTTGTCGTCTTCCCGCATTCGCCTGGCGGGCTCTTCTGCTTACTCGTCTTCCACTCGCGTCTCCACCACGCCTCCTCTCGTTCTCGACTACGTGGCGGTCCCACCAAGCCCGTACCGACTCATGGCTCCAAGCCCAGACCTCTCGATCCTGCCTCGGCCAAGGCGCGTTCCTTGCGGACCCTTGGAAACCCATCCGCGACGGTGGTGCCCGTGCCTTCGTCTTCTTCAACCGAGCGTTTCGACGTCACTCGCCGCTGGAACCGGTGACTTTGCCCGTGCTCGTCCGAGAGACCCAGCACTATTCCAATTCCTGGTACGTCTTGTTCTTTTGTCCCTTTGAAACATCTAATTCTTCTTCTTTTCAGAAGCGCTATCGTGACCACGCGCAAGGGGAAGTCATCCTCGAAATCGAGGCATTCTTTTCTCAATGTTCGACGTGCTCGCCCGTCTCAACGACTTTTCTGGTCTTGGCAACAAGACCTGAAGGGCACGGCCGGCCTATCGACCCCTGATTCCTTCCGCGGATCCTTCTCGCGTGCGTTTCAATACGCCTCTCCTTTCACTTGTTTTTATTGATGCTTTTTACAGCCCGTCCTTTCCCTTCGTTCGACATCCCGGCGCCTCCACGCCACCTGCGCCTCCTGCACCGTTGTCGCTGGACGATCGCTTCGCTATGGCCATGGACGATGACGACGATGAGGTTTCCGACGCCGCTCCCGTCCCTCCGCCATCGAAGTCTGCTGCCAAGGCCCTCGCTCCCACGCCCGCGAAGTCTTCTTCCAAGGCTCCCGCGCCGCGGCTCGCGACCCCTAACTTGTATTTTAACGAGGACGACCGCGTACGTCCACTCTCGTTCATTTTTCTTTGCTCTTTTTGAATTCTCTTCAGATGCCCGAGGACCAGCTGGAGCTTTCGCCTTCGCCTTTCGGCTATTCATCCACCAAGCCCAAAAGCAAAACCGCTCCTTCCGTCAGCCTCTTTACTCACCCAAATCGGCAACCGCCCCGTTCTTCCAAGCTCCACCCAAGAAGAAGGGAAACAAGAACTCCAAGGCCAAGGGTCGTCGTCGTTCGAACGACGTTACTCCCGGTCCTTCTTTGGGTAATGTCGAGTCCGAGGAGATCCCTTCCGAGGTGCGTCTCTAGAATTCTTTTCTTTTCTTTTTATGCTAAGGCGTTTTCAGGACGAGGCATTAATCCTTAAGGCCTTCCGTCCAAACTCGTGCCGAGTCGCCGGCACCCCCTACTCATCGTTCGCTGCGCTCGTCGACCGTGGCTGCTCGCTCCGCCGAATCACCACCTCCCGACGCTCCTCCTGCCGAGGTTCCCAAAATCTCGCGCAAACGCAAACAAAAGAGCGAACCGTCCGAGGCTCCTGACCAGAAACGCCGTTGCCCCTTACGCTTCCAACCCCGACGTGGCTACAAAAGCTACATCCTCAACGATCCCAAGCCCGAGGTCCCGACCAACCCTCCGGACGGTCTTCAAACCCACGAGTGGTATCTGGTTCGATGCATTCTAAGACGCAGAGTCCCAGTACGTTCCTTTTCTTTTTGCTTTCTTTTCCGACGTCCTGACGTTTGAAACTAGGGCGTCAATGCCCGGCGTTTACTCACGTCATCCCGCACGACTTCAGTCAAAGCCACGCCCGTCCCCGAGACCATGGACATTGTCGATCACTTCAGCAATCCTCAATACTCGATCGACCAGGATTCGATTCCTGCCCCCGCCCCATCGTTGTTAAGGACACGGATGCGCCCGACGATCGACCCTTGATCCGGCTTGATCATCGCCTCGCGCATCCCGGGCAAGAACTATCCAAGTGAGTCGTTATTTCTTTGTTTTTCT
>JARKIF010000497.1:0-12159 GCA_029378245.1 Roridomyces roridus
GTCGACCCTGGACCCGGTGATACTCTGCAGGGGACGCCGCAAATTTGACTTCGAATTCGGAATAGATGTAGGGCGTCCCTACATTCACCCTTTCAGAAAAAAATGAAAGATACGCTTTCAAATTTAATGTGGCGGAACCCCCAAGCGGTGACCCCGGGCCGACGCCACGGATGGACGAGCTGTCGGCTGGTTTCGGGTGGCTCGGGAACTCGGGAACTCGGGAGTAGCGGGCAAGTTGTCGGCGACGGGGTGCCAGTGCCACATATCCGCGCCCCCCACATGGTCATGCGTGCACTACGCGACATATCCGGTGGAACGTTCGCTGGAGCGGACGCCCACGGTTGGTCAGTGACTCGGGGGTAGGTAGACGAGGTATGTACGCGTGTCGCGGGAAGTACTGTTCGGTGCTGGGCTATATGGGGAGACCAGGCGGCGCCGCGGCAGGTCTTGAGACGCAACTCTGTGACCTGAAGGTGAGTCTCCGATTTCTGCGCATGGTGTCATTTGGTTGGAACCAAGGACCCACAATCGATTCTGCACAAAACTCCACTGTCGACTCAAAGTCCCATCTACTAGATTATCAGCTTACTTACTTATCGAATGCCGGCAGTAGTAACGTCCTCGGTTGTCAATTGCCGCTTGGGCATTTGCAGATTTCCCCGGTGTCGTTACCGAGCCGTACGCGGAGATCGAGGGTTGAATTGAATTGAACCTTCAACTTGTACTCACAGGAGGATACGGATCTCGGAGGACGAGCTCCGGGTCTTTTTTGAAAAGATAATTCAGTCCGAGGAGCTCAAGAAGAGCCTTGGATTTTGACGGAATATTGGATGGGTCGCATGTGCCAGTTGTGGGTCTGGTTTTGAAAGTCTTTTATCGCAGGGTCGGAGATGTCTCGACAGCTTTGGACGGCGACGCCGCGTGGATGCAGAGGTTAGACTAGTACTTTACCCCATTCATTGTCTGCTTGGCCTTCCTCCGGACGTTGTGCGACGTCGACACATGCGGAGAGCGGGTGTTGAGGTAGTAAACCATGGGTGGTTACGGAATGGATACCTGACCGCGGAGATTCCATGCATTGAACTTCTCTGCATTTTATCCAGAATACAACGGCTGAACGGGCTTGAACTGCTAAATCGAACAACAGGTTGGTCGTCATGAGGGAACCAGTTCTGTTCACAAGGCTGTTGAGTATCTCGTCAAGGCAATTAAATCAAGTCGATGAGCCCCATCGACTTTATATTGGAATCGATTCCAATCAGCAGTGAGAGGGTTTTGGTAAGATTAGCCTGCCGCGAATCTCTCTGCTATTCTTGCGTTCAAGCATGAGTTTACTGCAACGATGAAGTCAGTCAGTAAACCACCCTCGTTCAATGGAAATGGATATTGGCACCGAGAACCCCTCATATTAAGGTTTCCCTTTCCACGTTCGTTGGCATGCATTTGCGGCGCGGTAATGTAATGTATACACTGGCAGCGGTGGCATTAAACCATCCGGCGTTGGATTGGACGCAGTCCCGGACGTATCTCACCTCCAGTCTGCAGAGGTTCCAATCAGAAAGAGAGTGGCGGGGAGTGGCCCGCGTCCGCCCGATTTGAGTCTCAAGTAAATCGGGTGAATAGCCGCATTTGGACGGACGGACCCGGAGATTTGGTTGTGCATGTCATGTCACGAATGAGTCGAGCCGAGTCTGTATCAGGCCAACTGCGAGTCTTGTACGCGTAACTTGCCCTCGTCGACGACGACAACAACAGTGACGAAAGCTGTAACCACATCTCGGACGCAATCGGAAGGAATACTACGTGGCGTGGCGTAGACGCGCGCTTCGAACAGCATACAGCATTTGGCTCACCCGCAAGAGTCATATTGCGGACCCACACATTCCCTCTCTTGCCTTCGTACCACCACCATCTACCCCATGGAAGCGCTACGGTCGCTCGTCTCGCCCTTGGGCCTGCTTAACGGCACCTCCGTCGTCGATGGTGTCAAGCTCGTCGTGCTCGGGGGCACAGTCGAAACTGCACGCCGCGTCAGCAGCTCAGCTTGGTCCCACTTTGTCAACTGTGTGTCCCCCTTCCTCCTCCTTCATGCCTTCGTCCTCACCTTGCACCCCTAGCCTTCTTCCTCACAGCGCACTTTAGCGAAGAGGACCACCCGTACGATTGGCTCATGCTATGGCTTTCTCGCCGTCCTGAATGGCAACGATCCCGCGAATTCGAGACGACCACCCGTGCGGCACACGCAGGTGCCAGCGGGTGGGGCGACGAACTCGATGATCCCCTCCTCGCATCGTACTTTCCTCCCTCCACCTCGCCCGAGGACCCAGACGAACTCGGGCCCAGCAAGACGCGGGTGCATTTTCAGCCCACGCTCGACTCGACGCATACGATCTATTGGAGGCAGCATTGGCTGCGTGTGAGAAGGAGTCGGGGGGAGGGCGGGCAAATGTTGAGTGTTAGTGTCGTGGCGCGGTCGAATGCGATTTTGAAGGCGTTGGTGTTGACGGCCAAGAGGGAGTATGAGAGGGAGGCTGTTCATCGTATTCAGGTGAGCTTTCTTCGTTTTTCTTGCGGCTATGTGATACTGAGTCGCCCTAGATCTTCCTTGCAGACCCTCATGGCTCGTGGCGCTGGGCCGATGCGAGGCATAAACGACCCATGGGCAGCATCGTGCTCGATCCGGGCGTGAAGGAGATGTTGCTCGGGGATGCGAGGGATTTCTTGGCCAGCGAGAAGGTGTGTTGTTATCGTCGTTGATCTGTGGGAGGAGAGAGGGAGCGCTGGCTGTCATCAAGCTCGTGGTGGAGCCTTTTCTTTTCTTTTATTCTTACGCGATTCCGTTCCTCGCGGTGGATGGCTATCTCTGTTCTCCCATCCTCCTGCCATGCCGATTCCCTCGACCGACACTGACACGAGCTGCACAGTGGTACGCAGACCGTGGGATTCCATTCCGAAGAGGCTACCTCCTACATGGAGTACCGGGCAGCGGGAAAAGCTCCCTGATTCACGCGATTGCGGGGGAGGTGCGTTCTCTTCCTCCTCGTCACCGAGACACACATTGACCTCGGCGTCAGCTCATGCTCGACGTGTACGTCGTCTCGCTTTCGAGCGCGTGGATCAGCGATACTATGTTGATGGGACTGATGAGTCGGGTGCCCAAGGTATGTATTGCTTTTTTTCAATCTTATATCCGCTAACACCTGATTGAAGGGCGCCATCCTCCTCCTTGAAGACCTCGACGCGGCATTCAGGAGCTCGGCCTCACGTCGTTCTTCCTCGCCCTCCTCGTCCGCTTCATCTTCGCCTCCTGGGACTGCTGACCAGAAGCGCCGGCGGCGGGATAAAGAACGGGACCGTGAGAGGGGGTATGATGCGTACGATTATCGGGGCAGGGATGTGATGAGTGAGATGAATACGCTTAGCTTGAGTGGGCTGTTGAATGCTTTGGACGGGGTTGCTGCGGCAGAGGGGAGGATTTTGTTTGCGTGAGTGACTCGCATACTCCTCCACCGCATACTAACCTTGCCTGCCAGCACGACAAACCATCTCGAGAAACTCGACCCGGCGCTCTCCCGCCCGGGCCGTATGGACGTCTGGGTCGAATTCAAAAACGCGAGCAGATGGCAAGCAGAGGCGCTCTTCCGCAACTTCTTCCCGAGTGCAGAAGACGAAGAGGCGGACGATATACCGCTGGACGAAGAGCCTACCAGTGCTGGTGCATCCACGGCGTCGCTCTGGTCCACCATGGGGTCTGTTGCCAGTTCGTCGAGGGGGAGCAGTGGGAGCGGGACTGGGAGCGAGAAAGGTAAAGAGAGCTCGAGGAGTCCGCCGCCTCCCCCGATGCCCATGCCCATGACGATGCCGCAATTTGGGAGCTCCAACGAAGCGTATCTTCCTCCGCCTGTGGCGGCAGAGATTGCTGCAGCGCAGCATACGGCGAGGCCATTGGATGCGCGGACGTTGGCTGCTCTTGCCAAACGGTTTGCGGATGCGGTGCCTGAGGGCGAGTTTAGTGTTGCTGCTTTGCAGGGGTGTGAGTACCCTCCCTTGCGTTTCTTCCTGATGCCAATGCTGACCTGATTTGATGCAGATTTGCTGAAAAACAAGTCGAGGCCCGAGGCTGCTTCGAATGAGGCTGCTGCGTGGGTGGTTTCTGAGCGGGAGATGCGGGAGCGGTTGGAGAGGGAGAAGGAGGCGAGGGAGACGAAGGAGAAGATGGAGGTGGGTTTTTTTTTCTTTCCATCTTTCATACATTTTGCTGATGGAGATCACTACTTGTAGCGCGAGAAGAGGAAGAGGGAGCGGGCGGAGAAGGCGGCCAAGAAGGAGACGGAGGAGAGGGAGAAGAAGGAGAAGGAGAAAGAGAAGGCCAAGGCGGCGGCGGCAGCAGCTTCTGTGATACCTGTGGTACCGGATGCCGCGACGGCGGTAGCTATTGTGACGGCGACAACTCCGTTGGAGGCTACGACCGTAGCCACGTCCGCAGCGGAGTCTGTGACCTCGCAACTCGCTAGCCCGACAACCTCGACCGAGTCCACGCCGGCAGTCGTCGTAGAGAGCGTTCCCGCAGCTCCATCCCCGCCTTCAGCAGATGCATCTGCCATCATCGTGGACGTCCCAGTCGTTGTACCGGACACCCCCACTGCATCCACGTCCGAGCCGTCCAGCGAAAGCGATAGCGAGGACAGCGATGACGAGGACGAGGACGATGATGTCGGGCAGGTCGTACGGCAGCAGCCACGGCGGATCTCTCCGTGGGCTGCGCCGATTCGTCCTGGGCATGGTGGACAGTGGCATCACCCTCCGCCGGCTGCGCCTAGCTGGGGCTCTATGGGCGGGTTTTTATGACTAGCCGATGTGCCTGCTGGTCTCCCTCCCCCTACTCCTGTACCACTACCAGTTGCGCGACGCCACGCAGGTGGGTTCGCGCTCGTGCTGGGTCCCATGCATATCTTCCCCTTCCTTGTGCTCCGCCTCTATCTCGTCCATCTGTATGCATTACTCTTGTACCTCGCTGATTGCCTTCCGGGCAGTGGCGTTCGGCGCCGTTGACTGGATGGGCAGTCAAGTAGTCATCTCATCTCATCTCATGTCGCATTTTACTGACTCGCACATACGCCGGGGATTCATTTTTTGTGTATTTTTTACGGGTGTGGAAATGTGATTTTCGTGGCTCGGCATGTTTCTCGTTTGAGGAGGCAGCCAAGATTAGGGTGGCGTGTGAGTTTCTTCCAAAATGTGAATCGCTTTTGTAGTATCACTGACTTTGACGAGTTCGTGGATTCAGGAGACACGGGTCAAAAGGGGTCCCAAGCTCAGGGCCACGTGAACCATAGATTCCAAATATTCCCCTGTATTCTGCACTAATATGATTCGTGAGGTCTTTAGATTATGTACCTGTCCTTCATTGAATGACCCATAAATCGCACGATTCCCCAACAAGTTGGTTAAAACAAGAGCACCAGCTAAAAACCATTTCAGCCAACAAGTTACCAGAACCGACGATAAACTTACTCAGTGTGTCCATCGATATCCTTCCATCGTTTCAAAGGCAACCTTACCGCCATCCAGCCACTTTATGCTTTGCCTGCAAGACCAAAACGAAACTCATAAACGAGAGAGGACACCAAAAGCCAGGCAGGAGACCGCGCCGAAACCTTCATGTATTTAAATCAAGTCAGATGTGGAGGATGCACCGTGCACGTGAGGATGCGTAAAGTGGTGCAGTCGGTGGCGGCGAAGAAGAATTCGGAGTAAGTAGAGTTCAATTGTACATGAGGTATCAGCAGTGGGTACTAGGTAGGGTTGTCCAGAACCGAAATCAGCTCGTCCACGCTCGTCAGAGCATTACTCCAATCACGAGACTCCCACCTAAGTAAAGTTCGTATGACACCGCGAGTAGGAAAAAGGAGAGGACATACCCCAACCCATCGAGATACGTGGACGAACTGGAACTGGAACTGTCCGCAGCCCAGTCGAAGTTGAAAGGTTCGTATACAGGCATCCGTCCTAGGTCGTCGGTGTGCATCGGTAAGGATAAGAAAGTACTCTCTTCTGAATTCGAGTGAGGGAAATGATATTCCAGCTGTTGGTTGTGCGTGGATGGCCCACCGCCGGCGATCGAATCGGCCGAGCGTTTGAGTGGGTTTTCCGGTACATTGGTAGCCAGCTCGGGAGCCGTGCCCATGAGTCCCGTGATCGTATCTCTGAGAAAGATGGGGACGAATCTGAGTGGCAAGTGGGAAATGGACGCACAGATGGAAGCCCACGATTTGCCATCTGCGCGTGAATGAGTATCCACTGATAGACGCAGCAAGCAACCGAAAACTCACTTTGTCTCATAAAACTTGTACACCCTGAGACACAAATCGACATCCTGCAAGCACTTGTGCCGATCGACGGATAACTGGTCTTGGCCTTGTCGATTACGAGGTGCTCTCCAGACGTGTAGCAGCAGGATGAGGGCAGAGTCGAATACGGTGTTGAATGTGAGTGGATAATACACGGCTCCTGATCCCCCGGCTGACGAATGCGTTCATGACATGGCTGCACGCGCGTGCAGAGCTCGCGCAGATTGCGAGGGATGGGTAGTCGTGTAATAAAGAAGGCTCCATTTTATTCGTCGAAGACGGGATAAAGATGCGGTGGGTGTGGATTTGAACTGCAGACGGACATCAATCTCCGGCGGTTCTTTGTGGAGTAGATTGACACTCACTCCCGTAGTATCGTGCATGCAGAGTTGCGCTTTGTGCGGCGAATGTGGGGTTCTGAATGCCTTGATTCCAGCGTACTGCGACCTGTTGGAAAGTGACCAATGTGGCGAGTGTAAAATCGCGTACGGTGTTCGGGAAGCTCGTCGATCCAGGCGTTCAGTGCTGAGCTGCGGCAGTATGAGTGTTGAGGTGCGCACATGACAGGAGAGGGGAACT
The DNA here is from genome assembly GCA_029378245.1 of Roridomyces roridus. Classification (NCBI taxonomy): domain Eukaryota; kingdom Fungi; phylum Basidiomycota; class Agaricomycetes; order Agaricales; family Mycenaceae; genus Roridomyces; species Roridomyces roridus. Next base: position 6,930 of record JARKIF010000497.1, read on the forward strand.
CGCTCGACAGCCGCGACGGCATCTTGCGGCCATCCTTGTGGTTTTTCGCTCTCTTTGACTAGATACTGCCAGCGAGAATGAAGAGCTAAATTGCGAATCATTCCAATGGAACCAACGTGGTGACTTACCAGAGTCTTCTGTGCCATAGCTAGGATTTCGATGAGCTTCAAGTACGCTGCGGTGTATGATACGAGAGAGGGTTTCTCTCCCTTTGGTAGTGCTTTTGGATCGGGGGAGTACCACCATTCATCGTAGTCTTCACATTCGGCTGGATAATCCGTGTCATAACTGCAGCTCGAAATTAGGGACAGCTGGTAAAATGGGAGGTGAACTCACTCTGAGGCGGACATTGCCATGGGTCGAGTGGTGAATGCGCTCGCCAGGGTGTCCATGCAGATGAGTTGCCCTGGAAGATCATCTACATCTAGAGATGGTCATGAAGAAGAATGCTCACAGAAAACACGTTTCCAAGCCTCTGAGATGTATTTATCCGGGAACCGATTTCGTCTGTGCACACCGACTTCTTGAAGGCATCGCAACCCCAAGCCGAGTTGAGCCCAGGTCGAATCTCGAGAGGATCCCAGCATTTTGTTGTTGTACAGCATCGACAGCTGATATTATTTAGCCCGGGATGGAAACACGCGCTAGAAAAACGCACGCATAATGTTTGAGCCTCGTACAGCGTTATGAGCTTGTTCCGTGACTTGGCAAAGGGCTTGAGTTGAGAGAAATACTGCCACCCCGAGCTGAGTGACGTATCCGTGCCCTCAAGAAGTACGCGTGGGTCATCGCTACATCTCGATGCCAGCGCGCACACAGCGAGGACGGTGCAGCCAAAGTCGTGGTCAATTAGGTGCAGACCGTCGGCAAGAGAACGTTCAAAGGTCGGCTGGTGGAGGAGGAATATGAGAGGGTTGACCCGCGTAAAGTATAGCGAAACTAAATTTTGAAGCAAGTCGAGTTCGGGGAATTTTAACGGTGTGAACAGGTCCTGTGTTGATTCAAAATGCTCGTCCTCCCACTTGAATGAGGGAGTGAGTCAAACGAGGACACAGTGAAGATGGGAAGAGTACGCACTGGAGGGCGTCGAAATCGCTTGGCGGCGGCCAAAAGATTTGAAGACGGCGGCTGGGGAGTCATACCAGAGTTAAAACCCTCCCGAGCCTCCATGGCGGTGCTGATGAGCTCCAAATGGCTCGTTTTACCAAAGTACGAGAGCGGAGTTGCAGGATCTAGGTTCATCTTGGCGAATTGAGCACTCAATAGAGGGCCGCCTAGAATGGTGTACATATCCAATTGACCGTCGTCCTTCGAGGTCTTCTGCTCCGTGTCTGGTAAAACTGTCGTGTTGATCCTGGATCGGGAAAAGGGCGAGTCCTCTTGGAGCCCATTTGGGCTGTTTTCGAGGCTACGCGCGTAGTGCGCTACCTCGAGGAGAATTTGACGCAAATCTGCATCGGGGATGTATGCGGCGCCCTGGGAGAGGAGCTTTGCGATGTGCTCCTTCGCGGACATGTTCGGTTGAGCTGAATTCTATGGGGAATGTCATCGTAGTATAATCGGGGAGATTGGACTCCACCTGGAGGGACACGGGCTCGCCTACCACGGACTGTACCGTGATAAAGATGATGCACTGGGAGTTGGAAGCAAGACAACTAGAGCACCTACTCCCCGGCGTCTGTTGGACGTCGCCTAAAACGAGTGCGTGAGAACAAGGACGCCTCCAGCTCGTCAGGTTACCTACATCGGACTGCCAGTGCATACCAAGTCAGAAGCGGTTTTGGAGACGCGGAGACGGGACGGAGACGCACTCTTTCGCCGTTTACATCGCTCGCAGGACCCAATTGTTCGTTTGCGGCGTTTCGTGTCTTTTGGGGTCGAATCCATGATGGTGGTGAGAGGCAAGGAGGGTGAACCATAAGGGGATGATTTCGGAGCGAGTCCAACATTTAAATTTGATCCGTCGGGCTCTTACCTTCATGTCCTTGAGCTTGTCCATCTTGCATGGCTTCTGCAGGCGCACTTGAACCGACGGTCATCAGCGGCGAGATAAATTTCAGGGTGTCTCGAGAACTTCCTTCATGGAATTTGTTTGATGTTGAGGCGACTCAGGCGAGTCTAATCAGGTTTGTTTCAATATCCGCGCATTGCTCAACATAGACACGGTCAGGTTGAATTTTTTGTCAAGTAGTATGCGAATCATCTAACTATCCACTTGGTGATTCTGGAGCTATTTCTTCGCAGGTCTAATAGGCTCAAGCGGTGGTTGCTTCTCCAAATTACCGCCCACAGAGAGAAGGAAACAATGCTTGGTGCCATCTCCCTAAACGACAAAAGTCAGCTTATATCATGCCAATGGATGAAGACGCACAATGAACGCTACAGGAAAACCGAGGTCGAATGGAATGATGCCCTCGAGGTACTCGATCTGTTCTTGGGACAAGCAAATATCTAGGGCCTCGATGTTTTGGAGCAAATGCTCGACTTTGCGGCCGCCAACAATGGGGAAGCAGTACGGGACCTTCTGCATAACGTAGGCAATCGCGACTGGGAAAGAGCTTGTCAGTTGAATACCTGGACAAAAGGGATTGGCACGTACCAGCCGTTATACTCTTCGCTCCCAGCTCTCCTGCGACCTTCTCGAGTGCATAGGACATCTTTTTCTCACTCTCCGTACGCTCCCACTGAGGACCAAACATGGTTCGACCCTTTTCTCCTGTGGTACGGCGTCGTTCCTCTTCGGCGTCGGTGCGGATTTTTCCGGCTCCCACGACGTTCCAAGGTGCGAGTGCCAGCCCTGGGCCAAAATCACGGATTAACTCTCAGCACAGAAGAACCACGTACCTTCTGCGCGGGCCATAGGGATGATCTCGCGTTCGAAAGAGCGCTCCATGACGTTCCAGGCGCCTTGGTAGATAACGAAGGGTGTTTTCCCGTGATCGCGCGCGTATTGGTTAGCCTTGGACACCACCCATGCAGGCGTGTCCGAGATGCCCTGGGCCAGTTTGATCAGACTTGTCGCACAAATGCACCGTTCGGACTCACAAGATACAGAACCTTGCCCTGCACAATGAGATTATGAAGGCCGTTCATAACCTCCTCCACGCTCGTCTCCCAATCCCACCAGTGCACGTAAAATATATCGATATAAGTGGTGCGTAGTTTCTTGAGACTGGCTTCCACGCTGAGATACATAGATTTGACGTTGTTCCCGACGTAGTTGACCTTCTTGGTGATCTCCTGGTGGGTGCCAACGTAATTCGTGCTGTACTGCGGGCGGCTCAGTCACACATTTATTTCGCGGTGGACACGGCGAACCTTGCTTGAGATGACGAGTTGGTCACGGATGCCGCGCTTCTCTGCCCACTCCCCGATGAAGCTTTCGGAGGTCCCTTCCTGGCTGTGGAATGTGAATGACTGCGCAAGACGAACAAGGAGACGCCCACTAGTTGTTCGCCGTATCAATGAAGTTTCCCCCATTGTCAAAGTACGCGTCGAGGAGCTTGAAGCTGGACTCTTTTGTCGTTTCCCCAGCACCAGCAGTCCACTGGTCGCCAATGCTCCCGCCGCCCAACTGGATAGGGGATACACGGATTCCAGCGAAAGGAGAGAGAGTGCGGTAGATACCGAGTTTACTGACTGGGGGAGGGGGAGGAGCGAAGGAGGCCATGATTCGTTGTACTGAGTTGGGTCCAGGGTAGGAACTTATATAGTGGCCGATTGAATTGAACTTCTTTCGCCGCCGCACCTAGTCCATATATGGGTAACGCAGAGTCAGCCTTGAGTCAGCTTAAGGATTCCCGAGTAGCTCGGGGTATCTACCTCCTCCATTTTACCCATCACTTTTGAATGCTCTGCCAAATGTTTCTGTTCTGTTCGACATCCTGGGATCACCTTTGGTGTCGAGGGAATGGCAGGGCTGGGTGCATCGAGTGGGGGGATGGGTGGTAAACCGTGGTGGGTCGACCGAATATTGAATTTCTCCAGACCGGGGAAGGGCCCTAATAGAACAATTGGGATGTTACGGGGTGCCACGACAAGGGGTGGAGGTGTCGGAATTGTCTCGGAATCGAGATGAATATTGGTAAGTACAACAGGCTGGGATGTTACGGGGTGCCACGACGAGGGGCGGAGGTGTCGGAACTGTCTCGGAATCGAGATGAATATTGGTACAACAGGCTGGGTTGTTACGGGGTGCCACGAAGAGAGCTGGACGTCTCGGAATTGTCTCGGAGTCAAGATGAATTTGGTACAACAGGCTGGGATGTTACGGGGTGCCACGAGGAGAGGTGGACGTCTCGGATTGTCTCGCAATCAAGATGGGAGGCCCCCGGAAGGGACCAGCCAGAAAATCGTTGGATCAACTGGGCGATTCATCAGTTCCAAATCCATGGATTACAAAAAGAAATGAGTACCCATTCCCGGGACCCTAGTGGAGATTTCGGACATGAGTCGGAATGACATCGCTGGGGAGCATCTGGACAGGGTATACGAGAGCGGCGAGGTCTCGTGCCATGGGAGCGCAGCATCGCCGTCTGCGCCTGGAGCGCCGAGATCTCAACGACATCTGCTGCTGGATTTGCGCAAGGCGTGGGCAAGGCGTGGGCGGAGATTGGAGCCTGACATTTTTTCCCTGCGTGTCCGAGAACAAGGAGAAACTAGTGTGCAATGGTGTTGGCAGGAGACAACCCTGCAAGCCGAATCGGATCATAACTTTCTTGTAGCTGTGTCAGGCGCGTGACGCGTCCGAGTCAGCCTTGCAAGTTGTCTCCTGCGTCCAATGTCCATCTGGCACAAACCTGGCGTCTCTCGGATTGACCTCAAGGAAGCTGCAAACTCGGGCCCCGCATCCCGCTCCCTTGCGACACGAAGTCGTTATCGAGCTATAGAGGAATCGTGAGGAACTGGCGAATGGGGTACCACTTTTCTCGCTGATATCCTCGACACACAGATGCCGCGGATGGAAGCAAGGAGGTTCTTTGTTTCTTTGTTTTTGTATGGTTCATCTTATACAGACAAATTCCCGTTTACATTTACATTACATACCCTGGAGTGTTGGTCTTTTGCATTCACGATAATTCAGATCCAGGAAATTATTCAGTGCACATGAAGTGCACCTTCAACCTCCTTCAGCACCTCTTCCCATCTTTCCTCCGCATCCACAACACAATCAAACCCAAACGCCTCATCCTGCACCAACCGGTCATACGCCTTGTCAGGATTTCTCCCT
>JARKIF010000498.1:0-11971 GCA_029378245.1 Roridomyces roridus
GAGTCCCGCACTGGTGCGTAAAGGCATTTCCTCCTGAGCGGTCATTTTCGTGGGTTCTACTTCTTCCAGTCCCCCCCAGCGGATGTATGTTAGAATGCTCCGTGCAGACTGACATGGTGAAGTCATATCTGTGCCAGGTCTAGATTCCAACGGAACATTCACTTTGCCATACCTACACTATGAACTGGTAAGTGAACAGTCGTAGATTACTCCCTGCTTCAAGTTGCTGCCTGCACAATTTTTGGAAATAGATTTGCTATTTCAGTGACCGGCAGCCAAGAGGAGTGACTGCGGAATTTAAAATAGTCCTACCCAGTCAAATTCCACAAACTTTCCGGTGATATCAGTGGAATTTGCGGTAAACTGGATCTTTAGCCTGGTTACTTGGCGCCAGCTTGCCCCATATGGTGCTGGCTTGGCCAGCATGTTGCCAAGCAGGGCCCGATCGAGTGGGAAGGCTATGATGCAATCCACTTTCCTCCCTTGCGTACTGCTCTGGCGGACAATCGGGGTGTATGGACCTAAAATATACTTTCGTATGCACGAGTCCAATTTTCCGTATTTTTTTTCGGTGCATACGTGTCTTCTCCACGGGATTATGTTTCAAAAGAGAGAGGAGATCAGACCCTTTGCGTCTTGGCTGCCACCGCCAAGCCCATGTCATCACGGCTTAAAGCTGCACCAGGCGGCAGCTCATTCACCGGCAGGACTTTGCCTCCACCTCCATATCCCTACTGGTCAATGCCCGACTCACAACCCCGAGACTCGCCCGACGCGACGACGAGGAGACCGTCGCCAACACCCACAAGTGCCTATGGCAGGACTGCACGCAGGGTTTCCCTGACCCGGAGACGCTGTACAACCATCTGTGCAACGACCACATCGGCCGCAAAAGCACGAACAATCTCTGTCTCACCTGCAAGTGGAAGGACTGTGGGACGTCGTGTGCGAAGCGGGACCATATCACCAGTCATCTCAGAGGTGTGTGCACCCCTAGCAATTGTCCCGCACCCAGTGCTCACTATCCCTTCTTCCAGTCCACACCCCATTAAAGCCGCACATCTGCGAGTCGGTCGACCCATATTGCTCGCCTGTACGTACTCACGCTGCGCGCACAGATATGCAAAAAGTCTTTCAAGCGGCCACAAGATCTCAAGAAGCACGAGAAAAATCCATACGGAAGAGCACCATGCCCAGCACAAGCATTCAAAGGCCATAACGGTTGCAGACCCGCCTTTTCGTCGCGTGTCCGCGGCGACTCGAACGCGGCGCATTCCAAGTCAAAGTCCCCTTCTAGTGCCTCCAGCTCCGCCCCACGCGCTCAGTCTCGTTCCTCTCCATCTCCGATGGTAAGTTGTTTCACCCCGTCCTGGGCGCGAGCCTCAATCCTCCACAGGATCCTACCCTAACTTTCCTCCCACCCCTCCTTCAGATCGCCGCTCCCCAACGGACGAAATGTTCATGCCCCATCAGCCTTGGGATACCACTGCTACCGGCTCCAAGCGTGCTCACGGTGATGACTTTGCTGTCGAGGAGTTCTTCACCGACATGAAGAAACGCCGGGTCAGCCCGTCATATGATCCCGTATGGCGGAACGTCTTGAGCGGCTTCATTCGTACCACCACCAGCCCACTGCCTTTAATCCCCGCTCAGTCTCTCTCGATATACGCACCCCAGAGGAGTTGGCCGCCGTGAACGATTTTTTGATCACGCTGGGCCGTGACGTCTCTGACACCGGGCGCCATCACAGCGGTGGCTCCGGCTTCTCTGGCGAGTCCTACTTTGACCCCGTTAGCCTCAGCCAACTTGGGCTCGCGGGCATGCCCGGCATGCCGCCGAATGTGCCAATTGAGGGAGCACCATATCCCAATTCTGCACAGATTCCTTTCTACACCGCGTCTTCGCGTTCAACGCATGGACAGTATGGCAATGTATCCTTCCATTGATGACGCACATGTTGCTTACCCGCCACGCGGTGCCAAGTACGCGCCGTACCCACATCACCATCACTACACCCGTCCCCCGCCTCACGAGCGTGGATCGCACCACATATGAACATTCCTCCGCGGATTCTGCCGCTTACGACTATCTTCGGCCGTCTCGCGGTGCCCCCTCCCGCCCCCCAGCTCGTGCCCGCAGATTACATGCGCAAGTCGATGCATCGTATAGAGTTGCTCCAAGACTGCGCCGATTCGGTGTCAAAGCCAGAAACCAGTCGAGCCTCGCATCGTCGCACCGGCTCATCGTGGCATGCCTGCAAAATCTGGTGTCAGCCACCACGAGTCTCCCCGTGTCCGCCGTGCGCGATTCGACGCCTCCTCCAGCTGCTTCCTCGCTCAAGGAGGGCGGGTCGCTCTACCCTCTGCTTACATATGGAGACGTGCAGTACAAACTCGCACCGCTGCAACACCGCTACCGCTCCCCATCACCCACGTCTACATCGGCCGAGTCGACGCCTGCTGCGTCGGTGCAGAGCAGCCCCAAGACCGCGGAGATCACGGTTCTCCCGAGCTTACGCTCTATCGCTCCTTCTCTTCCGCCGGTACCGGTGCGCATGGGTTCTGGGAGTGGTACGGACGATGTCGCAAAGGAACTTGGTCGGATTCAGTTGGGTCGCCAGGCGGGGGCGGCTGTATCGCCTGAGGAGCGTCGTCGGCATGCCGAGCTTATCCGCAACCTGCTCGTGGCCATCAACAACGAGTTCCGGGAGCGCCATGGGACACCTCCGATTGCTCGCCCTCCGTCGCCCGTACGGGATGTCGAGATGACTGCTGCATAGATCGAGACTCTTTTCTTCTTCGTAAACTTATTCGCACAAACCTTGTACTTTTTTGACGACTTTAAAACCATACAGTCTAATATGGCTCTTGGTAATACAGAATCTCATTATTATACAGTCTACTACGATGGAGGGTCTGGCCGCTTAAGAGTGAGCTTGAGCTTGGGTACAGTAGCGGTGGGTGTTGAGGCCTCGTCTACCATACCGATACAGGTGGGCTCGTCGCCAGTGGCGAAGGTACCGATGTCGGAAATCCAAACGCAGGAACTTGTAGCCCTCCTGCTGCATTACCACCGGTGCGATTGAATGTAAGATTCCCGGCGCTCGGTCCACCAGGCGTGCCAGGCCCCGCAGCGGATCCTGTAGGTGTCGAAGGACCAGGTGTATTGAATTCCGCCCAACGGGGACATTTCCGGTTCGTCTCTACGAAGATTGGGTTAGAATCTTGCACGGAAACGCCGAGCGCAAAAACGTTTATACATACTCATGTGGCCGACTTGGCCACAGTGGCCGCAACGCCGCTGCAAGGCATGAGGTAACTAGACGGGAAACACGGGATTGGATCTTACCGTCGTATCTTGCTTCATTGGGCGGTTCAATTGCATGGGAGTACCACCGGCTTGTACAATCTTGGCATTCTTCCTGTGCAGCCGGCGTTCCTGATTTTCTTCATCCGCGCAATCTGCTCCTCGAGCCTGTGATTATATTTAGTGTTCAGCGCCAAGAAGTACTGGATTCCAAGTGAAATCCTTACCGTTTCTTGTACCGCTTGTCCTTGTCCGCATCCCCGGTCGGCGCGAGCGAATCGGCAAAAGTCGTCTCCTCTTCGATAGCCTCCTGCTGCGGACGTACGCACGGATAACCCCTTGATCGCGGATAATCTCAGTTTCCCATACCCCGTCAACCTAGTGAAATTAATGAGAAAATCTTGGCAAAGACTTGGCTAGAATGGCGTCAGCAATGGTGACAACACACATACCAAGCGTTTGATGCGAAGAACCCTACTGCTCCCGTCCGGCCCCACACTCTTCTCGTCGTCCCGATCGAGCGAGGAACCGCGACTGAACGCTGGCGATGGCGCTTCGGAGGAAGGACCACCCAGGATCGGCGACATCCCCTCAGGTGGTACCGTCTCCTGCCGCGCAGACGGTTGGCGTACAGCCCTCGCAGGCTCCTCGTCCTCCTCCGTCAGCTGAGGCTCGTCCTTGCGGCTCAACGAGTCGAATTGGGCCTTCCATATCCTTTCAATCTCCGACTTATATATGATCTGTTGCTCCGCGACGTTGTACCTGTGGGCCGACTTGGGCCGGTTCTCGGCCTCGGCTGATGATGGGTCAGCAATAGCATACATCCATGGGCGTGCGAGCACTCACCAACTTTCTGCTCATAATTCTCCCCGGCCTTGACGAAAATATCCTTCATCGATATCCGGATAAAGCTGAACGCCTCCCCGCGACCCGTGGGATCACCTTCGCCGTGAAGCCGGAGCATAGCTTTCGCCTGTGTCGCAAACAGAAAGTTCTTGGTCGTTATCCACGGAGCAAGTTGCTGTTCCACAGATAGATTCGATTGGTCGTCCTTGTCGTCAACCGTGTCTGCCACTTGGCTGTACCCGGCATCCTGCAAATGCCGCTGCCCGACCTGCATACTCTCCGTCAATACAACCTGCTCCGGCGTCACGCTCTTGAGCATATCCGCATCGGAGGGGATCACCCAGTTGGGTTTCAGCCGCCAGAAACCTTGATGAGGTCCACGTCGGTGATACTCCATAAACTCCTGCAATGTACTTTAGTGGAACGGTCAGAAAGTGAGTAAAAGTCCCACCTTTAGTCTCTGTCGCATCTGCAACTCGTTCTGATCCGGAAAGTACTTCATCAGGCGCGAAATCTTGAGACGTTCACCAGCGCTCTTCTGCAGCAGCTTGAACGCGATTATTTGCAGTCGGAATTTAATTGTATTAGTAATTTTGCGGGAATGCGGCCCTGGAACCTCGGTGACCGGATAAGTCTGCCCAACGACGAAGAGGTTCTTGATTTCGCGAAGAAAGTATTTGGTTTCTCCTTTGATTGTATTTCTGTAGACTTGTGAGCATTTGGGCGACGGAAAGAAGAGTCCTTACCGTACAACAGGAAATCGGTTGGGTAAGACTTGTGGCGGAAAAAGCGGGGCTCTTATTAGGTTGTTGTACAGTGCAGGCATCGTCTGGCCCGGGTAAACCGATCCAAACTTCATGAAAGGAGTGTCGTCCTGCGGCTCCAAAACAAAAGGTACGCCCAAATCATACTGGGAATAGCTCAGGACCAGCTGGAAACAGAGAGGAACGTTCTCACCTTGGGTACATGCTCGTCCTTCTCGTCCTTCTTACGGTAATAATTTACAAGAGAACTGGCCATGCCAAAGTTCTGGATAATAGGAGGATGCTCTTCCTACCTCTGCGCGTCAGCAAGTCATCGCAATCATTCATGAACACTCACAGAAAACTCCCACAACACAAAGTTGCTGGTATCCCGAAGACTGATATCGCTGGTCTTGCGCAATCCTTCTCCGATGTTCCCACCTTTGCCAAGTTTGCGTCCCGCCTTGTCCTTCTTCTTCTTCGCAGTACGGACCTTGCTGAAGCGCAATTCGATATTGGAAGGAAATTGAAGAGCAGGACGATGGAAAGACCGAGCTTCTTGTTTGGACAATCGGGTCTTGTACTGAAATACGGTCGATAGAGGTCATAAAGGACATTGAAGATACGCACGAATGGTAGTTGCAATTTCTGAGCAGGATATGCGTGCTCGACTGCAATCTGACCAAAGGTCTGGCGGACGCGGTGGCGGCCACCTTCCTTCGACACCTCGTAAAAGTGGTCGTTGGATAGGTTGAATTTGTCGCGAACGCTGGCGTCAGTCCGGAATCGTTTCCGGACTCGTACGGTCTCCGCTTGAGAGTTGGTCAGTTGAGGCAGGTACATAGAGTGGGACAACAAACAGCTGCGCTCCTCTGGAATCACATCGTCTTCATGATTGAATTCCAGTTGGGTAAAGTCCTTGAAGGGTGCTTTAGGACCCCAGATGATACTCTGCGTCCATGCACCAGACTCGAGGGCTTTGTTCGCAGGGGTCGTGAGATTGTTCACGGTCGGCACCGTCACTTTCTCGGGGTTCGCAGTCTCAGCGGGGGCGTCAGTGACCTCTGGCGGTTTATCCGGCTCGAAGATAATCTGGTCCTCCCAGTTGGACAGTTGCACGAGGTCGAATGTACGGTCGCGCAGAGACAGATGGGCGAGACGAATATCCGTATTCTCGCGTTCCTGGACTTGGTTAGAGACGACTCTCATTGGAAGAGAATGAATCACACCTCTATTGCTTGCCGCAAATCAGACTCGACATTGCTGGAAGCAACGATAGCCTCCACCCGTTGGTTCTCCACCTGTCGTTTCGTGTCACCGACCAAAGACTCCAAGTAGCCCCTTGGGTTTTCCCTCTTCCTCGGATAGACGGTTTCAACTGGTGGCACTGAGTATTTGAGGCAGAGAGAGACAGAAGACACGCACGGTAAAACGGCCGCTTGGAAAGTCGCGATTTTTGAACGGTGTATCCCTTGAACAGCTCACTAAAGTCCAGGACCTTGTCTTGCGCGAAAGTGGGAAGCGGTCATATACATTCCTGGGTCGTTCTACGAGCCGCTTCACAATTTTGACGCGTTTCTTTGGCGGCAAATCAGAGGGCAGATGGGAAGGGGACCTGGGCTCTGCTTTAACGAACAAGTCTCCATCCTCCTCCATCTCCAGCTCCTTGTCAATCTCCTCCTCCCAGTCCTCCCCTTGGCCCCGCCCGACTACATCCTCGTCGTCGTCCACTTGTCTCCATAAATTTGATTCGAGTTGAGTGCAGAGGGTCCGCCCAACCCGAGTCTTGAGAGATTTAGATTCGAGTTGGACGACGGGAAGATGTCGCCGAGGATGTTGCCCAAGGAGAAGCCAGTGAGCGCGGAAATGGCTCCATCTTCGTCCTGGGCCGACATGGCGCCTTGAGCGATGTGGGCGACGTCACAGTGGTTATATAGCCTCGCCTGTACCTTGTGATTTCAACAAGGACAAACTACGCGTCGCGCCAATACTATGGAAAAGGACCTTGCTCAGAGATTACAAGTCTGTCCACCCTCTCCCGACTCTTTCCTAGTCTCACGTATTAGGCTTTCCACACTGCAGCCTCCGCCGCAGGCGAGGATATCGCTTTTCGTGTGTTCCCTACCAAGGTGATTTCGGTCTCTCCTGTCCTTGAGAGAAGACTGACTCTGATAGATCCTGTATGAACGTTGGATTTCATACTCGATATCTGGCTCATAATACTCAGGGAGCTCCAGCAACTCATTCAATCCACGTCCCTTTCCACATCCCCATACTACCGCGATCCGCAAGCTACGGTCACCGACGCAACAGTATATCCCGCACCTGGAGATGGCGACCAGCCGCAGCAGTCGAAGAAGCGCAAGATGGAAGACGGTAGTAGCAGCAGCGGCAGTAGCAGCACCAGTGCAAATGATACTCAATATGCACGCTACCCCAACCTCGTACTCTCCAACAAGCGCATGCCCGACCTCCACGCGACGCTGAAAAAGGAATGCGAAGAGCTCGTGTCTCTCACAGTGAGCAGCCCTCGACTCTGGAAACCCCGGCAGTGATTTAGTCTGCCAGGACCAAGTGAAGCTATGGATCTCGCTAACCATGCCCAAGTGTGTATTTCATCCTCTCATCGGAGACTCGCTCACATGTTTATAGAATCGAAGGGTAAATCTCCTTCCCGCTCCTCCGTCGGTAGTTGCTGATATCTCACAGCGGGGACAATTTTGGTATGTCCCATTCTCACAGCAGAGTTCACAACTAACTCGATGCCCAGGTGTTCAAATTCAAGAAGGCGTGTCGCTCCCTTGTCTCCATAATTATCCCCTCATTATCTGCAGAGGTCATCGCCGAATTGCAGCGCTCCCAAGATAGCGCATTCAACCTAAGAGACGCCGCTCGCAACAATTACCTTGCACGGGCCAAAATCTCCTCGAAACTGATTAAATACCCAACGTCGAAGACTATACCGTATGCTTCCGAATATACAGATCTCCGAGTCCTCTAACAGCCCCTTAGCTAGCACTCAAAGAGCACGACGAAAGTCAACTTTACTTTGCCCGGCAGCATCTGATCGACCTGCGGAATATTTACGCTGTCCTCACGGACCTAATTCACAAGAATATTGCCAAGGTCGGTTGTTTACCCGGCCTTGGAACAAAATTAAAACCGTCTCTAGATACGCGCTCCCAAGGGCGAGAATAGTGTGGCTTTGTACTAGACAATACTTTTGTGTGCGACTCTAAATGGAAATCGTCTTGAAGATATTGAACCCATCGGCGGCAGTGGACACGATAGCTCCAGGGATCTGCGGGTGCCAATGTAGCTCCTTGATATCCGACTGCCCTTGGTGGCTGAACATCAATTGCGCGGGCCAATCCCGCCCATTGCCCGACTCGACACCACCCATCTCGTCCTCGTCTTCCTCCACACCGAGATCCCACATCGTGACCTGATCGTCGGCCCCCGAAGCGGCAAAGACAGAGTCGTCGGTCGGGTGCCATTCGATGGACGTGATCGGCGCCTTGTGCCACTCGAAAGAGGCAACGGGTGATGGGTTCGGGTCTTGCGTCCTGAACAAAAAATCAGATACACGGTCCAGTGATTGAGGAACTGAAAATTACCCTGCTTTCTTGATTTGCCGCAGATCCCAGACTTTGATACCGCCCTCGTCGCCGCCGCTCACTAGCAGATACCCAGTGCTTTTATTCCAGCTGATAACGTTTACATCGCTCTCGTGGGCCGAGTCAATGAGGCCGACGCTCTGCCTGCCCTTGCTTCGTATATCCCAAAGCCGAACACTCTGGTCCGCGGAACATGAAGCAAAGACAGTAAGATCAGTCGGGCTCCATTGCAAATCCTCTACACTCGATGTGTGGGATGTAAACGGCTGGGCAGCGGTGCTGAACCCAGAAGGCGAGGAACTGGTCAAGTAAATCTTGGACTGGATGTCCCCGGTCACCAGACGCAGAGACGTGCCCGTCAGCGCCCAGTCCATGGCGAAACCCTCGGCGCGACCATGGTTGTTGACCGTGTATACGGCGGTATGTGTTCGGCTTTTATCCACAGAAAATCCGGGGACGTCCAGTGACTCTATCAGCGGTCGGACGTCCCAGATGTGGACCTTGCCGGTCTCCGCCCAGGAGGCGACGTGGTAGGGTTGGGACACAGGCGGAAGTTGTGAAGACGGGGGCAGTGGTTGGCGCGTATGCGGTTCACACCGCCAAGGTGCGGTATAGAGCGATATTCGACTATAGGATCTTCGTCCAGATTTTCATCTTCCTCGTCGTTTTCGTCTTCCGAGTCCGAATTATCTTCGGAAAATTAGACTCGTGTACCAGTAAGTGATGGAGTGCTTACCTCCGTCCTTTTGCGTTCGGTGGAGGGGAGCTTAATTTATACACACCGACCTCGTTGTTTTTTGGGGGTGTCGGCCTGTGTTCGGCCACAAGGTAGGAGGTAGCAGGATAGCGTTGCCGTTGGTCACCGAGATTGTCTCCGTAGGACATCGAAAGACAGACACGGCCCAGGTAACCTTCAATGGAATGCACGCATGATATACACCGATTCAATCGGTTCCAGTGTTTTCCGTCGGGACCTAGTGTATCTCTTCCCGGAATAAAAAATTCCGGCGCCGGAGGTTGTTCATCGGATTCCTCGATAGCTGGCATGACCTCGTCATCCAACCTCCATTCCTGCAGGATGTTATTCGGATATCTGAATCCGGCAGAAAATAGATCTACCGTCCTCGTCCTCTCCAGCCTCGGCGTTGACTACCTCCTCACGCTCTCTTACTTCGTCCTCCCAATCGTCCTCGAATTCGCCATGTCGTCCTGGGTGACATTCCTGTCGTTTTGAGCCGCTCCCGGAGGCCTTTGGAAAGGGCTGGGTCTCGGCGTCAAGGACCTCTGTCGCGGAACGTTTAGACATGGCGGGCGGCAGAAAATTATACGGGTGATCTGTGGCTGTGCTTGGCCTTGAATGAAAGAGGCGCAATTTGCAATTGAATTCCTCCAAGTACAGTCCAGGCGATTGCCACACAATGCGAACACAATGCCTGCGATTGCTGGATGTGTATATGGACGATCACCTCACAATAGAGCTAGTTTTTCGGTGTCAAAAAATGGAACAAGCAGAGACTGATCTCGGTTCCAAACACTTCACACTAATGCACTGGAAAGGCTCCCTCGTTTCCCCTCCTTCCTTCCTGCCACAATGCCAAAGGCAGCTAGACATCCGCTGCCCACCTCCTCACAGATTTCAAACTTGCCTCCATCCACATCCGCTCCCACCGCCCTCGCAGTAGCCTACCTCGAGGACTCGGCTATCCGCTCCAACGCTTTCGCCGACCCCAGCCTCCTTGCACCCAAGGCCCTTGAAGGGCGCCTGCATGCAACCTCGTATAAACCTCACAGTCGTCGTGCCAGTTATAGCGCATCCAGCGTAGACGAGTCCGATTCCATCTGGGACATTTCGCCACCGAGCAGTTCCGAGAACCCACACCACCTCTGCCAGCCCCGGATGCTGCAGAAGAACCCAAACCCTCAGCGCCGTCAGTACCACCCTCGACGCCACCCCGCAGGTCGGCAATCCCGAGGGGCAGATCATGGTGTGAAAGGCCGGCGCCTTTCTTTCGCTGTCGTCAGTTCCCTTGTTTCTTCAAACATCTGTGAGCCTCATTAACTGATTCAGCTGAAGCAGCCCCGTATCCTCAACCTCTTGGCTGAATCGCGGCCATTCGAGAATGAAGTCCAATCCGAAGCCGCGTTCCAGCGCCTTCTTGCATCCGGCGTAGAGCTTCCCTGCACACCACGAACTGTCGCAGACCGCGGCCGATTCCCGGAGGAAGCTGGCGTCGACGATTTCCAGCGCGAAGATACCCCCAGTGACGACGACGACGACGACAATGACTCGACATATACACCAGTCTACCCCCTACCTACAGGATCGGAACCCATATACATCAGGACACCGGCTGGAAGCGTGAGCGGAGACGATATGTGCGTCTCAGAGAGCCCCAGCCTTTCTGGTATGGATGTCGATGCCGTAAGTGTCTCTCACTTCCCATCTCGATTTATCTAACTCCTTCCAGCCGTGTGGATCACCCTCAGTCTCGTCCATGTCCTCTATGTCTATCAGCCATTGGCGATCCACGCCACCGCCGACTACCAGTGCCGTCCGGTCCAACAAGCGGAAATGCGAGTCTGTTCCCCAGTCAATCCATGCACCCGCGCTAAGACATCGCCCTAGTTGACGAGCGGTTTGACCCATATCAAAACGCATCAAAACGGCGGGCTGTTTCGCCGTCCTTATCCCACCTACGAGATTCGTCGCACCCCTCATCGCCTAAAAGCCGCTCCAACCCGAGGCTGCCTATATCCATTCCTATCACTTCCGCTGCCAGCTCGACCACATCTTCGCCGACCGTGGGTTCAGCATCTTTTCTCCCCATGTCTCGGCCCGTCAGCGGCATCTCGAGTCCCACAATGCGGGCATCCATGGCATTGGCTAGTCCGATTCTCAGACCTATACCACGGCGCAGAGGGGAAGGAGAGGAAAGGGAAGTGGACGGAGGGTGAGGGGTTGGAGGCTTGACATTGGGTTAATCGACACGGAATCGGTATAGTAAATTGTATTGATGGTCTGCACTGTATTATACACGCATTCGCATTCATTTCGTGGCTTTGAGGCCTGTCAACTATCTCGGACATTGCGATCACGGCCTCTCTTCCATTGTGCGCCCGACGACTTGATCACGATCGGGCGGCGTTCGTGGATTTTGGGGTCGTCTGCACACGATGTTATTGTTGGAATCGTTGGGGTGAAATACGCACATCGCTCGTAGCCTTCCCGGTCATCCTGGGTATAAAACTCAGTCCTTGGTTGTTTGACATCCAACCGCTGGTCCACATGCGACACAGGAATGACCAGTGCGGGATAATCAAGCAGGTTGAAAGCCATGCTGATCATTGCAACGTTAGCACTAGTGTTGGTTGGAAACTGGGGACACTAACGTGTATTGCGGGTCCTTATCAATATTGCAATTAGTACATACTTGCACGCTGAAATGGGACGTACTTGTT
>JARKIF010000499.1:0-11779 GCA_029378245.1 Roridomyces roridus
GACGTCGAAGTCGGACGTCGAGTTGGCGAGGGTCGGGGACTCACTGTCCTGGGCATGGGTAGCAAAGGTTCCTGCTGCTTCATTTGAATCCGAAAGATGCTAGGATTCAGTGTCGAAAGCCCGGTTCGCAACACACTGTCAAGGTGAAGGCTACATGGCTTTGAACCATCTCCAAAGGCTCTTCTTCGCGGAAAAAAATGTACTTTAACATCATCACGCCATGAGTCAGGCTCGAATCGTACGAGCGCCGTCCGCTCCATACCCCACACCTGACTGAAGAATGTGCCGAGGGACGCGACCCACCGCTGAGTCTCAATTTGGGCATGCGAAATCGAGCAAGGTGAATCTCTTCCATGAATATATTATACGCCCGGCAAAGAAAGGCTCGGAGGGTCTTATGGTTCGCATCTGAATTGAGCCAAGAAGCCGGGGATGGTCCAGGCACCAACGCGAGTGCCGTCCATTTTCCACAGTCTTGCACTGTCGAAAAGATTGACCAACCTCCGATTGTTATCCAAAACAAATTCGAGGCGTCTGAAATCAACTACACAAGTTTCTACCGTTGTGAACGATATCAACTTGAGTTGATCTTGGGCCCGGTCGCGAATGTGAAGTCAAGACCTCCTTTGAGCAAACTTCCGGATCCTCAGGCTTCTCATAAAGTGGAAAATCCAGGAACTCAACATTGTTGAAAGTCGTCCGGTATCAAGTGTCGAGTGGCTCCCGAGCAAAGAGAAAAAAGTTTGGGACCGGCTGTCCAATAGCTCGGGCTCGAGTCGAACGAGTGACTTCTGCTTGAAGTTTACCTCAGCTATCAGCAACAGCTCGCAGATGTGGGTGGCACCCACCACCGAGTTATACTTGTGTCCGCAGAGTCTGTTATACTCAACACGGAATTCGGTCGAAATTCCCACGGTTGAAAGTATTCAGTCGGCAAGAGCCGAGGAGCTCTACCATGAGCAACGGGTATCATCTTAGTGCTTCATTTCACAGGAGAGCCAAGGTTCTCGAGCCCAAAACAACTTTCAAGGTGCCGGCTCTAGCGCTGGAGTCAAGCAGAAACCTGGAAATTCGTCTCAAATTTTCAAATTTTTCTCCCTTCGTTGGCTTTGAAATCAAGCCCACAGGCTCTTCTTCGCGGAAAAAGAATAACAAGAAATACACATGACTCGGGCTCGAATCGAACGAGCGCCGTCCGCTCCCAGTGAGACACTAGACCACCATGAATCTGCTGAAGGACGCGACCCACCGCCGAGTCTCGATGTAGGTCTGAACTTTAGAATTCACTCTTTTTTGTCCAACGGGTGAACAAAAAATCTGAAACCGTTTGCAGAAATCCCCATGGCTGGCTCCGAATCGAACGAATACCAACTCTGAGCAAATTGACACCCAGATTCAGCGTCTGCAGTTAGTCTCACCAGGTTTGAGAATGGCCAGATCTCGGCAACAGGTTCAAGAAACTAATGCACACATTATACTACGAATGATTATCCACTACGCCGTCCATTTTTCCACTGTTCAAGAAAGCAAGTCAGTAGTCCGCACATCTACACCTCATCTCAATCCAAACCGCAACCACCCGGTCTCACATAACAATCATCGCCCCCTTCTCCAACTTGGTCTTGACAAACTCCCTCATCTCACACGGCACCCAAGGCCTCCAACTCCCGCCCCCTCCGTATGTGCATCCCACCTCTCCCACACAATCCACTTGGCAAAGCTCACACGCGTGAGCAGCGGTGCGCGGCTGGGCGTCGCAAGTGCGGATACAATGAGCGAGCGGTTGGAAGGGAGGTCCCAGAGGAAGGGATGCATCTCGATGACGGACCCGAGCCTATATGGATCCGAAATTCACAGAGCTGCAGAGGCGCGGGGGCAGCACCCCATCGCGCTCCTATGCGTTCCACCTCTGCTCGAAAGGACTCTGCAGTATAAAGCGGTGGTCCCTCGGAGGACGAAAAGTTCACCATGCGTATAATCCAGTAGGAGTACCCGCAGCTGGGGGAATCGTTTGTGGAATTCGGGCAGCGCGGAGTACATGTGGTCGTGGATGTTGAGCTCCGTGAGCGTGCTCCTCGCAAGGAGGAGCGGCGCCAGCTCCTTGGCCGTGAACAGCGGAGGACAGGGTTGTGGTAGACGTCCCCGTTCCATTGTCGCATTTCGCGTCCGGAGAGGGAGACGGTGCGCAACGTCGGCCGTCCAAAGTGCTTCAGTAGGGTGGGCGGGATCGTTAGCGTGGTTAATTTCGGTAGACTGTTGGGTCGGAGTGCGTCTGCGGGAATCGGGAACTGCGGATTGATGGAGATGCAGTGTATAATGAGGTCGGTGATGGAAGGAGGACTGGGAGAGGAATTTGAAGAGGACCGAGTCGCAGGTGGACTCGACATGTGCAGCTCAAGAACGCGCAGATCGGGATGCTTCTTTCTCAAGAAGTGGTCGCTGAACGGCAGCTGTCGGTGCGGAACGTCTCGACGTTTTGGAGGAACATGATTTTGGGAGGGAGGTCGCCGGAGCAGGAGATGTACTCGAGATGGCTTAAGCGTAGGGAATTGAGTTGTCTCTCCTCCTTTGCGGAAATGTCGGCGTGAATCGCGCAGGGAGCGGATGGACAAGGCGCCGCCCGTCGAAGAATCTTTGTCGGGAAGCGGAATCTTTTTGAAAGATTTCGTTACCGCAAGAATGAGAGTCTTCGAGATGGGGGTTGATTCAAATGGATGGACTCTACGCTGGGCAACTTGCGCACCGCGTTGAGATACAAGCTGAGGAAAGCGCCCCACACACCCTCGTCGCGTCCGATCCAGTCCTTGAACCGACCTCTCGGACGAATTCAGCGACATCCCTCGAGAGCCGCGAGCTTGGGCCCGAATCGTCGTTGACGAGCCCTCGACAAAAAGGCACCAATCCGGGACTTCTGTCGTGTCCGGAAATACGACGGTGTGGTAGATGTGCGAGATGGCGAAAGCGCCAAGAAGCGGCACACGAGCGCGAGATTAGATAGGACCTTTTTGCAATCTTCGCGACTGCCGGCCTCGGTCGGCTCAAAGTAGCTGAAAATTTCGAGATAGACCTCGTTGGGGATGGGGGAGAGCTCTCTGCGGCCGATCCTCCGAGTCGGAGCTACGAGAACAGGTCAAAGGAAGTCACGCAAGACGCAGGATACGCACAGGTCCACTCGAAGCTGCCCATCCGCGGAAGAAGATGGTGGCTGATGAAAGAGCGCGAAACGTCACGTCAGTTGTGCTTGTTTGGTCGTTGCTTAGTCAGTGTCACGTCTTTGTCTCTGACCACCACAAACTTCAAAGGCGTGACAACATGAATCTTCGGCGCTTCAACGCTGCGTCGTTCGGTATTCTGCTGCTGCGGCCACAAATGATTCCCTCGATTTCATCCGCAGACCGCTCTCTGCTGCGATTCCGCTGTTTGCTCACTGCTCAGTTGTCGTGACTCGTGGACCAACTACCGGGCCTGCACTTATCTCCAGACCAATGCGTCGAATACCTTCAACAGCACTCTACAGCAACTAGCGCATACAATTATGGCTGTTCTACTGCTTGGTCTCGGGTCCGGGACCAGCAGGCTAGTGCTCCAGTGCCACTAGACCAGTCAATTTATTCCCTCCAACAGGACCATCTCGGCCGCTTGTTAATCATCCTACAGCCTCGATATTTGACTTTCCTCGCCCTGCCTTCCGCCAGCACGTTGATTCCTCCGCTCTTCCCGCCTTGTCTGATCATTGATGTCTACGCTAGACAAACTTGCCCAACCGAGATGCCCTACGTGTTCGAGCAATTCTAGAGTCACGATACTGCTTTTCGACGCTGATGCCCTGCGGCGGGGTCAGCTGCAGTCGGGATGACTGCAAGTCGCGTCACCCTGATTGGTTTCACTTATTTGGATTTCCGTGGACATAAAGACGGGTACGGGAGTACCAGGTACTCAATACGACAACCAAAGCCCCACTACCATGTCACGACACTCTTCACGACCCGCAGCACCCATCATCACGCTTTACGATCTGAAATCCGCAGGCCCGATCCCCAACCATGGGCTCCCAACATCTGGCGAATTCGATCATCCTCAACTATAAACGCCTTCGCTATCGTACCGCCTGGGTCGAGTTCCCCGACGTCGAAGCCACGCTCCGCGCCATCGGCGCCCCGCCAGCGCCTCCCGTAGCGACGGCCGCCCGATCTACACCCTGCCCGTCATCGTCGACCCAACGCGCAACCCCCGCGCACCGCAAATCCTCTCCAACCCCAACAACATCGCCGAGTACCTCGAAGCCTCATACCCCGCACGCCCCGTGTTCCCCGAAGGCACGCGTTGCCATGCAGACACTCTTCGTGCATTACATCCAGGAAGTGTTCGTCAAGCCTCTACTTCCCCATCATGGTGCCCCTCAGCCATCAGGGCCTCCCGGCTCGTAGTCAGTCGCACTTCCGCCCTGGCGCGCCGGGCTATGCGAGCCCGCATTCGGGGTCAGGCCTATCCCTGCCTGGCCCGCAACGCGAGCAGGCGTGGCGTTCCGTGAAGGAGCAGTTTGATTTCATGGCGATGATTTTGGACAAGAACGTGGGCGATGGAGATGGTGTCGTCGTCTGCGGCAATGAAGTCAGCTATGCAGACTTTGCGTTGTGTTCTGTGTTGATTTGGATTCAACGCGTTGCGGCGCATGATGGGTGGATGAGGATCAGGGAGTGGAATGGTGGGAGGTGGGTTCGGTTGTGGGAGCGTTGCAAGGCGTATATGGATGAGTATTGAGTATTGAATTTCCGTGGACTTTGATAACTGTAGTGATAGTCTGTTCTGTATCCTGTATCACAATTCTATTTGACTTGAATTCTGTTCAAAAATCTTTGCGACAACGAGACCATGGCTCGGGATCGAATCGAACGAACAGTTTTTGCGGCATGGATCGACAAATTACACGGATGACTCGCAAATGTGGGACCACCCAACCGAACCTTTCCAGTCATTTTGAAAAGTGGTCCAATACCAGCGCTCCCAGGATGCTGGGAAACAAAAATATATACTGGGTGAGCCACAATATGGCTCAGGCTCGAATCGAACGAACAGTTTCTGCGTGAGGCTGGAGGCAATCTGCTCTATTCGCAGATCTGGGACCACGCAACCGAACCTTTCCAGTCGCAGTTGAGAAGTGATCCAATACCTGCAGCGTTTTGGTTTGACGAGTCACGAAAAGAAAAGGTGATATAGATCACCCCCATAACCCCTCAGGCCCGAACACTCTCTGCGTGAAGTTTTGAACAATGTGGGACCACCAAACCGAACCTGTCCAACCCGAATTGGTAAGTGATCCAATAGCAGTGTGTGTCCTCACGACGCCGGCAAGAAAAATTATTTTATGACACCCGTATGCAACCACATGGCCGGGCTCGAATTCGAACGAACTCTTCCCGCGTAAGGCAATGTAACGCCATCGTACTGTTGGGCAAATGTGGGACCACCCAACCGAACCTCTCCAGTGTTGCTCGGAACGTGATTCAACGGAAGACTTGTACCGAGAGGGAAAAATCGAAATCGAACCAGGTACCAAGATGTCCATGGCCTGGGTTCAAATGAACCGAGTCCCAGCCCCCGAGAGGTCCTGGACGTTGTACGTATCCTTTTGGACCGATTCTGTCCAAAAACTGTGTTCACACCGCCCAACGGCTCGGGCTCGGGCTCGAATCGAACGAACGTTTCTGCGTGGAGGTATTGAACGGTTTCTTCCCACTTATTCGCAGATCTGGGGCCACCCACCGAGCCTCTCTAATCCGAGTTGCAAAGTGATTCAATACCTGTAGACCGGAGCCGGTCTGTCTATGAACAAGTGTCGATAGACAGACCGGTCGATCTGAGTTTAATTTCGGGGTGCTTCCCGATCAATGATTAATTAATCCATATAAGGCTATTCGGCACCTCGCCGAAGCGCACGTGTAAACACCTTGCAAGTCTTCCCCTTGTCTTCCCCCATCCTCTAAAATCCCCTTGGCCTCCCCCACCTCTGACATTCCCCAAAAAGGAAATCCGGAGAAACAAAGGCAGCCGCCATGGTTACGAGTCGGTTACGAGTAAATAGATTCTTAGACTATACACCACATTTTCTGTCTGCGAATAAGCAAGAATAAAGACTTTCATTTCACTCCGCCGCGCGCCCCCTTCACCGCCGTCTGCCATTTCTTCGCGCCTCGGAGGTCGGGGCCGATAGAACATCGCCGATCCGATTGATTTATCCCACGTCGAAGGTGTCGTGCCTCGTGTCGATCTCTTCTCCTTCGACAAGCACGCCTTCGCCAGGCGCAGGAACGACGCGCCCTCGCGTTGCAGCGCCTGGAGCATACGCTGGTCCCGGAACTGCCGCTGGTACTTCAGGCCCTCCGCAAACTGGATCAACGTGTCAATGCCATCATCCATCGCTTCCACGAATGTCTGCCCGTCTTCCTCCAGCTTCTGCGTGTCCACCACATCGTCGTCGTCATCGTCATCTCGTCACCTTCAAAGTCCGACATGCCCCCGCCCCCCGTGTCCTGCGCGTCGTGGAGGCTCATCTTCATCACTGTCCGTTCCAGCCATTGCCGTCGTGTCGGCGTCAGTGGAGCCAGTTCCGTCAGCCCGGTCGCAGTGACGGATGCGCCCAAACGGCACGGTTCGTTGTCTCTTCACCTCGAGGAAGAACCCGGAGGCACGCGCCGGTAACCCTGTACAACGGTTTGCAGATGAGAAAGCGCGAGATGGCAAAGGCCGGACAGGTACACAGCCCTTTCTTCATGTCTGTCTTGTACGCAGGATTGACGGGTAGCGTGATAGGTCTCTTCTCAAGCTTCCGCCACTCGCGCTTGAAGTCCTTCCGCCAACAAGAAGCTCGCGGTACCCCCTGTCTCGACCAGTAGTCGTTCAGTTTCCGATAATACGTCGGCGCCATCTTGGCAACGAGGACCCAGGTTACCAGATCGCAGCGTGGCATATGAAATGGTGCAGAAATCGTGTTTGATACGGCGCCCAGCTGGATAACAGTGAGTCAATGTCAAGACGAGTGGCATGTGGTACTTACTGGCTTTCCACCTCATGGTCGTCTTGAGCCCCGGAATTTCTTCATGCACACTTCGCGCCCAGAGCTCCATCTGGTTGCGCGGTACCAATTCTCCCAAAGGTACGCCCACACCTCAGGAGATCGTTCTCAACGCAAAATTTATACATTTGCGACACCGCCCATCGCTGATGCCCTCTCGACTCGGATGGGCGTAACCGGGGAGCAAGGGATGAGCACAGTAGTGCCGCTCCATCATGTTGATGATAGCGTCTCGGTATTCGGCTGGGCAGAAGCGTCTGGGCTTTTTCTCGGGCTCCTGCTCAGCGGGCGGCGATGCAGTAGTACCGGTGTTTTTCGATCCGGCTTTTCCTGCGGCTGCGCGGGCCCTAATCGCGCGCGTCACTGCCTCGGGGGAGGCTGCATCAGCGAAGCGCGCAGGCACCTTTCTCGCACGGCCTGACCTCGTCCTGGACGTGCCACCGTCTGTCTCCGTGCCACCTTCCGTCTCCGTGCCATCGACCGGGTCGCTGTCAGGGTCGACGTCACTTCCAGAACCCGCGTCGCTGTCGTCGTCGCTCTCACTCCCCGGGCGTTGGGTGCCGAGATCGCGTGCTGGGATTCTGATTTGCGTCCCAGAGGGTGCTATTGTTGGCGGACCTGGACCCTGCGATGCGGCAGCGACGGGAGTGACATTCTCGTGAGTACCCCCCTCATACTCGCCCCGATCTTCCTGACCCCGAGGAATGAAGTCCAGGTCGATGAAGGAGAACTCCGCCCTGGCACGCGCCGCATCATAGGGTGTTGTTGCGAGCTTCCCGCTCGATAGACGCGTACGTACAGCCCGCCGCAGATGCCACCAACACAAACTGATCTTGGCATTCCAGGTTTCCAGCAACGTGCCGATTTCCGCCATGTCCTTGTCGACGTGGGTGAATTTAGGGAAGACGCCGTACGTATCGCGAACACATTTGGCCCATGCTGTAAGTGCTTTCTTGCGCTTGCCTTGACTGATTGACGTCGCAGTCGACAAGTAGAGATATGAGATCGGGAAACCAGCGCCCTCGTGCTCAGCCATTATGCTGTACAGCTCAAGGTGCTTCGAGTTCGTATCGTCTGCCTCGTTGTCAGTTTGGGCTCATCGGGCATATAGGAAAACAACGTACATGTGGCATCGACACCGATCTCAACAACCTTTCCCCGAAGTGGGCCGCGATCTTCTTCATACCCGCAAAGCGCTCGACACCCTCCGGGATGTCCGTCGGCGTGAACAGATCAACATCGTCGCCGTACTCCCGCAGCAGCTTCTCCGCCGATAGAAGCTGAGCCTCGTCACGACGCCAGTAGATCTCACTCATTTGGGTCCAAGCGCGGTGGACTTGAGCGGAGGAAACCTCCGGAAAGCTCGCTTGAACCTTCGTGACCATCGCGACCGGAGTAAGCCATTCGACATTCTCGCGAATCATGTCGATGGCAGCGGGTGGCATGGACACATCGAAGTAGCAGGTGTGCTTGGTGGCATGAAAGAGAGTGACGGCCACCGTGAGCTCTTCGTCGCAGTTCTTCTTCGGGCGGCAGCTAATGGAGAGCTTGCTTTTGCAGGGGTACCGTTTCATGCCCACGTTATCTCGGTTGCGGACATCTGGATTCGTCGAGGCCTTGGATTTCTTCTTCCGTGCTTCGTCTTGACTGCACCAATACCGCGTCCGGTGCCCGGATTTCAGCACTTTGTTGTCCTTGACACTGTGCAGGTAAATAAACCTCGAGCTCGTTCGAAACGATGGGAGGTACTCACGTAAAACGATAGCCACCTATCTTCCATATCTCAGTAGCCACCATCTGAACACGCTCCTTCGGAGACACCAACGGATCGACGGCAATAGTGTATGACCCGGAGAAAGCCACTGGACCACGTTTAAAATGGCCTCGGAAGGCATCGAAGAAGCCCTCAGCGTCCGCAAAGGTCTCCCCTCCGTCACGCTCTCCTGCGCCGGCGTCGTCTTCCGAGTCTGAGTCCACTGTGGTCCGTGGACGTGTCGAGGGTCGCTCATCGGCATCGTCATCCGCTGGCCGCCCTCGTTTCCCACTGTCGGACGCCTGGGTATCGAGAGAAGTATTCGGCTGGGATTTACTAGCGCGTTTCTTGCGTTGCGCGTTGCGATCCTTTTCGCGGCAAGCGTCGCAGGTCTTTACAGTAGAGTCCAAGGGTAGCTTGTTGTGGCACCACCTCTTGCCGCACTCTTTCGGCGTGCCATTCGTGTCGGCGGGTGATGCTGGGGGCGGCGCACTATCCATGGACACAAATGTGTAGTTCATGGTCAGAGAGAAGAGATTGGTGGCACGCAGCGCGACGTTGTTTACATAAGACGCGTACAATACGAGAAATAATGCTCTAACTCGGGTATGTAGAACAATACAATCATATTCTGATTTGATTTCCTTTTTTGGATGTCAGAGGTGGGGGAGGCGTTGGCTGGCTCATCCTCTACGCTCTACCGTCTCTTTCTTGCCGCAACGGACTCCCAGATTGCGCTCAAGACCTTCCAGTTCTGCCCGTCCACTGGACCCTCACATCTGCATATCCGGCCTGGTCCGCAAGACAAAGATGCGGCACACCAACACACCTCAAGAGTCGACGGAGCGGTCTACCGAGAGCTGACGCACGAGCTGGGAGAGGATGAAGGGTTGGGCTCAAGGTGTGTCGCAGTCTTCTCCCGCTTCCAAGAGGGTCTCACTGTATACATAGTCGTCGCCACCGTGACCGACACGTCGGTCGACGGTGACCGCATCCACCCATACGATTCTATGCCAACGACTACCACCGTTGTTTCCTGCTCGTTACACCCTTCGCTCATCACCAGGCCATGTGCCAAGGCCCTCGGGTGGTCCCTGGACGAGGATGTGTCGGACTTTGGCGCGTCCCTCGTTAGTGCATCGTTGGCCGCTCATCCTCTCCGCGACGCGAGTAGACCTCAACTTGTGCAACGCTCGGGTTTGGTGCGACTCTTGATCAGTGCTCAGCGCTCGTCGGAAGGTCAAGGCGACCCGAGTGGACTCCGATGGAAGCAGCACGCTCAGCGCTGTACCTGTACTCGCATTTCTTTCAATGTACGCAGTAGTATGGACCTAACGGTAATAGATTATAATCGTATGTCGACAACGGGGCTGTATTGCGGGGCTAGCTCGTCGAAGGCCCCAGAGACGAGCAACACTTACACCTGTGCCGAAGTGCCGAATAGCCTTATATGGATTATTAATCATTGATCGGAAGCACCCCCAATTCAAACTCAGATCGACCAGCCTGTCTATCGACAGTGAAGCTTTCGATACAACAGGCTGGATTCGAGCCTACAATACCTGCAGCGTTTTGGTTTGACGAGTCACGGAAGAAAAAGTGATATAGATAACTCTTATGGCTCAGGCTCGAGTCGAAAGAACACTCTCTGCGTGACGCCTCACAACACTTTCACATCAAATGGGACCACCCAACGGACCCTCGAGTCCAGTGCTGGTTGAAAAGTGAACCAACGGCAGCGTCTCACCCTCACGATTCTGGGAAAAGGAAAACATATGTCCCCTCCTAGACTCGAGGACCAGTCTGTCTATGAGATGTCTATCGACAACTCATAGACAGACCAGCTCTGGTCTAGTCCCCTCCGGAAAACGCAATATGGCTCGGAAAAGTGATACAATAGCCGTATTTTGCTCTCTCCGCGGGGAAAAAATCCTGAGCCTGCATCATGGCTCGGGCTCGAATCAAACGAACAGTTTCTGCGTGGAGGTATTGGACCATCTCTTCGAATTATTCGCAGAACTGGGACCATCCAACCGAACCTCTTCAGCTTCAGCTGAAAAGTGATCCAGTAGCGGTTTTTTTTTTGCTCTCCCCCGCGCGGCAAAGAAAAGGCAGAAATACACGCCCTAAGCGCCATGACTCAGGCTCGAATCGAACGAACACTCCCTGCGTGGAGGTATTAGACGGTTTCTTCGAATTATTCGCAAATCTGGGACCACCCAACCGAACCTTTCCATCCGAGTTGAGAAATGATCCAATCGCAGCGTTTTGCCCTCAAGAATTCGAGACAAGAAGCAATGAAAAATCGGTGAGCACCTTTTGATGCGCTGGGCTAGAATACGGAGGTTCATCCAAGGCTAGTAGGTAATCCAACCTTCTTTCCGAAAACCAAAAGAAAACTCTGCTGCCGGCCTCCCGACGACCAGCAAGGTCCCGCGTCCTTGATCAAGTGAATGACCCCTGTGATTTTTTTTCGGTGATTTTATGTTTTACTAATCATGCGAATCACCTCTTTACATGGTCCCAGTCGGACGAGACAGCAGAGCGATGAATGGAGCGGCCCGGTGAGGTCATGAGGTCGATCATGTACCTCGTCCGACTCACCGGTCGATCGACGCTACAGAATAGGATCTCCTGTGCCTTCCTTCCTGTTCACCACGGCGCACTCGAGTACCAGGGTCCCAGGACAATATCCTTTTGATGCTTATACTCACAGAGAAAAGATGATCATCTGCAAGTAAGGAGCAGTAGGTCGACCAAAAAGAGACGACTAAGCGCCGCAAGGCTGGGACTCGAGTCGAACGAAGACCTGCCGAAGGACATGTTCGAAGAGTGTTCGAAAGAAGGCGTAGTGCATTGCCACTTCTGGATAGTTCACAACATTACAGGCAGTCCAATCCCCACTCCTGCTACGCCTTCTCGCTCAACTCGTTCCCTGAAAGATACTTCAGCAC
>JARKIF010000005.1:3000000-3151343 GCA_029378245.1 Roridomyces roridus
CGGCACAACGCCTGCGGAGATCATGTACATGTAAAAAGGGGGCGCCTTCCACGGAGGACGACAAGAGTGCAAAGTTGTGTCAGACACACCCCGTCGCCGGGACCCGCAAGAAACATCATCAGCGCAAACCCAAGCTTAAAATACGCTCCTGGATGGATGATCTGCAGGAACCTTGAGCAAAACCCAAGGGAGGACGGAGGGATAACGCACATAAAGCCGCCCTCTTCCTCGTCCGGTGTTTCTCCGCTCCCATCCCGATCCCCAGCTTCTCCGCTCAGTGGCGCTTGCTCACCGACGACACCACACTTCCCGTCCACAGGCACAATCATGCTCCCCGGCAAAGTAGGGTATGTGATGCAGGATGCACGCGGCGCGGCGCGCAGAAGAAGGTTGCGTCACCCGCAAAACGCCCAGTGGCTCCTGCTGCATACGTTGCCGGACAATGCTCGTTATAAGGCATCAGTAGTGCGAAGAGCCGGCCCTCCGCCGAGTGCAAGAATCGCCCGAATCCCCACTCACGAACTGTGCGCATAGGTGTGGACGGCCTCCGCGCATTGTTTCTCTCTCGACTTGCCGTCTGTCTGGATATGGGCGTGCGGAAGCGCGGGGGGTGTGAGCGGGGACGATCTTGCTGCCAGTATCGTGGGCTGAGTAGTGCCGGTAGGATGACGGGCCTGGGCGATAGGTGGAATCAGAGGAGAGAGTGGCCGCGCCGGATTCTAGCGGGACCCCGGTGGCGACGCGCGAGCGGATCCAATAATGAGAGACGCGCGGCGCGGGGGCTAGGTAGGGCTCCGGAGCTTCTTGGACTCTCTGACGGCGCTGGGGGGTGGACTCTTCATGAAAACCGCAATAAGCCACGATGGAAAGACGTACGCTGCTGCTGTGCTCAATTTCCCCGGCTCCTTCGTCTCGGTGGGATGTCGGGTCACTGAGCTCTGCGCGACGTCTTGGCGCCCGCTGCGCGAGTCATGTCGGCTTATGGTACCGGTGTCTGGATGGTGCGAGCCTCGAAGTGAGATTTGCAAGGGTCGTCAGAGATTGTCGGTCGCTATCGTCGACATCAAAGGAGCCGGGGAGGGTACCATGTGGATGCCAGGTAGGATGACGGGTCGGGGTGGTGGAGATCGGATGGGATCTTCGTCTTCGGTGAAGAGAGTGGGCACCGCAGCCGGACATGGGAGCCAAAGATGTGAGTTGGTGGCTGGGTTAGGGTGGTAGGTTGATGGCGCTCCAGAGCATTTGGAGCATCCGCTGGGCTAGTGGATTCATGAAAAAACCGCGATAAGTCAGAAAAACCGCGATAAGTCAGTTAGATTGACGCACATCGTTTCCATCCTCATCGACATTCCACCGTCTAGTCATGGGTGACGATACACTCTTGCGCGGCGTTCTTCCGACGCTCCCCCAGTCCCAGTGAGTCCGCTCATGGTGTCTGGGTAGTGCGAGTAAGCCGAAGGGCCGTCGGACATGGATGGTGAAATCCTTGGGGCCAGACATGACTCTCAGGTCATTAGGAAGGCCTCGTCCCAGTCGCAGAGGGTGTGGGCCCTAGCATGGCTCGAGTTGTCGACTTTGGGAGATCATAGCCGGAGAAAGTCGCCACGGTGACTGGTGGCCAGGAAACAGCGTGGTGAGTCAACGAATGCAGGTGACGAGTATCAGGACCCACGGGGATTCAGTCCGCCTCCGGTCCTGGCATTCAGCACGGTGTTGAGGGTCGGTTGACGACTTGGAGCCTCAGTGGAGGGGCGGCGTGGCAGTGACGGCGGTTTGATCCGCGATGACTGAGTTTATCCTCTGGTACGACGCCAGCCCACATTAGTCATCGTGAGACCCGACGCGCAGCCTGCGATGGGGGGATTTTCGAATCTCGGGGATTTACGCCCTACCGGTCTTCTTTGTGTATCCGGGGTTGTACGTCGGACAGGTCAATGTATCTCGTCCTGGGCCTGTCACGGTAAGCACACCCATTCAAATCTCGTTCCAATGGCTACTAATGGATGAGTGAATGTGCAGTAAGTATTGTTCGGGTCAGAGCGATGCTGTACGCGTCGCATGGTCCTGGTCAACAACCGTACCTTGACTGTACCCATCCATGTCTCTCCCAACAAGCCCCATCTCCGTCCTGATCGTTGGTGCCGGTCCCTCTGGGCTCGCAGCCGCACTATCCCTCCACCACCAAGGAATCAAGGACTTTGTCATCGTGGATGCTCTTCTGGCCGGCCAAAACTCGTCTCGAGCTGCAGTGATACAAGCAGCGACGCTAGAGGTGAGTGCAAAAGAGCCTTCCATCTCGATATATCTCAGCAGGATTAGGTCCTCGACAGCGTCGGTTGTGTCGATAAGCTGCTCAAGATCGGCGAGCGGACTGTCCACCTCGGCCTGCACACGACGGCAATGCACACCTTGTTTCTACCAACTTCTCCCTCCTAGAGCCGTACACCAGGTTCCCCTTTGCGCTCATCGTCCCCCAGACGAACACTGAGGCTGTGATGCTCGAGACGTTGGAAGAGCGAGGCGTGCACGTATTGCGTCCCTACAAAGTTGTCTCGCTCAGGTCGTCTGCAGACAAGGAAGGCATGGTCGACGTCACATTCGAGTCGGGTGAGACTATCCAGACGAAATACGTCGTTGGCGCAGACGGCGCGCACTCAGTTGTACGTCTTCCTTCACTTGGCAGAACCGACCACTGAACTCAATTAGGTCCGTAACGAAGCCGGGATAATGTTCGCCGACCCAGACGGAGTGGAGCCCGAATACGGCAGCGTGTCCTACATTGCCATTGGCGACGTGACCTTCTCCACCCCGCCTCAGCTTCCCGACCCCAAATTCCGCATCCTCACCTCCATTGCGAACAACAACTTTATGCTCATGTCGCCCTTCCCCGCCTCCGTCTGCCCAGACCCAGACCATGTCGTATACCGCGTCGGCGCAAGCACTGCAGACCCCTCCATCCCACACGCTCCAGACAAAGACTACCTTCAAACCCTCCTCGACAAGAATGCACCACAAGTATTCTCTGTCCCCCGCACGCGCTCCGCCGTTGCCCAACAAACCGTCACGCGCCTGGGTGGAACAGTCATCCTCGTCGGTGACGCAGCGCACATCCACTCCCCCATCGGCGGGCAAGGCATGTCCCTGGGCATTCGCGACTCCATCACTCTCGGCGCTGTACTCGCCACTTGCCTCATCTCCGGATCATCATCCAAGCCAGATGAGGTACTCGCTGTCTGGGCTAAAGACCGCCAGGCACGCGCCATTGCTGTCGTTCGTGCGACCAAGGCAGCGATGAAGATGGTCGTTGCGCCGCGCACCTTTTTCAGGCGCATCATATTTGGGTTGATACGTTTCATGGGGAGGTTTACGTTCGTCAAGAGGAAGGCGGCGTATAATCTGAGTGGGTTGGCGGAGCTTTAGTACACGAGAGTGATGCGTTCAAGGCAGCCACAGCTTCCCGATTGAATGAAGCTATCTTGCAAGCCCGAGAGAAACAGGGAATATGTGTGCATCGAGCTAGCTCAGCCGGGGAAATTAGCATTGTATATCTCCGGCATTGTACACCATCCACGCAGGAATACGATTATTTATGGCTTTCGTTTCGAGAGTAGCACTAGCAGAATTTAGAGGACTGCTGATCAACGGCGATCACAACTTTTGATGTCTACCATTCGCGTCGCAGTCCTTACAGGTTCGCTCTCCTCCTCGTCGACTCCAGGGCATCTCTCACGTTGACCTAGTTAGCGATACTGCCTCTACCGACTCCAGTGCCGACAAATCTGGGCCCACCATCCGCGATATCCTCGAAAACAACACTTTCTCATGCAATGACCACCAGATCGTCGCAGACGACGTGTTGTCCATCCAAGACGCTGTAAAACGATGGTGCAGTCGCGGGGACGTCGACTGGGTCATCACCACCGGTGGTACGGGCTTTGGAGTACGCGACCAGACGCCCGAAGTGAGCCAATGTCTGCTCCTCCTGTTTTTGAGGGCTGGATGATTGCAGGCGATTTCACCGCTGCTCGAGCGTGAGGCACCCGGCCTTGTGCATCTCATGATGTCCTCGTCGCTCAAGCATACGCCTTTGGCTGCTTTGTCGCGACCCGTTGCGGGAACGGTCAAGAACACCCTTGTAGTGACGCTTCCGGGCAGCGTCAAAGCCGTGAAAGAAAATTTGGAAGCTCTTCTTGCCGGCGGAGTCGTCAACCATGCGATAGAGTTGATTCGAGGCGGAACGGGGAAACAGGTCCATGCTGAACTCGCTGGGCATCATCATCACCACCACCACCACCATGACCATGCGGCACCTCAGCCTCGGACGCTC
Organism: Roridomyces roridus; assembly: GCA_029378245.1. Classification (NCBI taxonomy): domain Eukaryota; kingdom Fungi; phylum Basidiomycota; class Agaricomycetes; order Agaricales; family Mycenaceae; genus Roridomyces; species Roridomyces roridus. The sequence continues at coordinate 3,004,328 of JARKIF010000005.1, forward strand.
TCTCATGACCCCTCTGCTGCGGGTGCGTTCAATTCCTCATCTGAGGTCATATTTCTGACAATATTCTACAGCGTCAGCGCGCCACCGTGTTTCGCCCTATCCGCTACTTTCGCTCGAGAACGCTCTTTCGTTGGTGGAAGAAAAGGTTGCGGTGCTTGGAACCGAGAAACGACTGGTGAGTCTTTGCAGACATGACGCAAAGCTGGACGTTAAACCGCGCTTAGGTGACGCAAGAACTGAGAGGACATGTTCTCGCAGAGGACGTGCTTGCTCCACAGAATGCACCCTCCACATCTACCACCAGTGTCGACGGATATGCCCTCCGCTGTAAGATAATCCACTTCCACCGAGTACAGCTGATTGAGTCTCCGTTAGCAACTGATCCCCCTGGCGTCTATAAAGCCCTTACCTCCAGCACACACAAGATATCAACTCCCCTTCCCGCAGACTGTATCTATCGCATCAACACCGGCGGCCCCTTACCTGCCGGAACGGATACTGTAATCATGGTGGAAGACACGCGCCTCGTTTCTACCTTCAAAACCGAGGACGGGGTTGATGGAGAGGAAAAGGAGGTCGAGTGTTTGGTGCAGGTTCCAGCTGGAGAGAACGTGCGCGCCCCCGGGTCGGACGTCTCCAAGGGCGACCTAGTTCTTCAGAAGGGCGATATTATTCTGAGCGAAGGTGGAGAGATCGGGACTTTGGCGTTCGTTGGACGTAAAGAGGTGCGTTTTTCTTTTATCTGGAACGACAGTCCGAATTCATTTGCTCTGAAGGTTGAGGTTTTCCGTCGTCCAGTCGTAGCGTTGCTGAGCACCGGCAACGAGCTTGTCGATCTGCAGAATCCTCAGCCTCAGTCAAACGACGAGTGGGGAGGGATATGTGATACGAACCGACCTTCGTTACACGCAGCCTTGGAAGGCATGGGTTACGACGTTGTAGATCTGGGAATAGTCCCTGACGAGTTGAGTATGCATCCACGAGCATTCACCTCATACTGAGACGTCCCCAGCATTCCTTCGCACGTTGCTGCCATCCGAAAAGGCCTCGACTCTGCAGATATCCTCCTCACCACGGGCGGGACGTCCATGGGTCCTACCGATCTCTTGAAGCCTGTCATCGAGCGCCACTTTCAAGGCACGATTCACTTCGGCAGGGTCACTGTGAAACCGGGCAAGCCCACCACGTTTGCAACTATTCCTGTGGGTGGCATAGCAAAGCCCGTCTTTGCCCTCCCCGGGAATCCAGCCTCGGCTTTGGTTACATTCAACGTCTTTGTCGTCCCCGCCCTCAGAAAGCTTGGTGGATGGCCGGAGGCGCGACGCCACCTGCCTCGCGTGTCAGTCAAGGTCCGTATTGGCATTCCAAAGCTATTCGACACTGACTTTAGTCAATTCTAGCTCGCTAGCGCCATGACCCTCGATCCACGCACCGAATTCCACCGGGTCATAATACGTGCCGACTCGGAGGGTTTGCGGGCCTTTAGCACCGGGGGCCAGCGGTCGAGTCGAGTTGCGAGTTTGAGTGGCGCGAACGGGTTCGTGGTGCTCCCGATGAAGACGCCAGAACGCAGTCGGCTGGAGGTTGGGACGAGCGTGTCTGCTGTATTGATTGGCGCCATTCAGTAGTCCCAGACCAAAATGGAAAGTCGCGTTTGCGAACAATAGTGCTCGGGTGGCATAAAGACTCCGAGCCCACCGCGTCTCTTCATCCCCTCTGCCATGTCTCGACGCGTTGTGCCATGCAATCCGCTGTCTGGCTTGGATCTCAATATCCAGCTACAGAAGCGCCAGAAGCGCAATCCGGTCAAGAAACCCAACAAAGCGCAACCCTTCACGACCGTGCCACCTGAAATCATCACCGAAATCTTCGTCCACTGCCTCTCCTCCAATCCGGACGACAGGTCCCGCCTTTATTGTGCACCATTGCTTTTGCTCCGGGTCTGCGGGAGCTGGCGTGAAATCGCCCTTGCCGCTCCCAGATTATGGACGCGATTAGCCATTTTCCCTCCTCAATGGTTCTTCTCCAAGCCTGGTGAAGTCGAAGCATATGTCGACATGTGGTTCCAGCGCGCCAAGGCGTTGCCCGTGTCCTTGGACTTCACCGGGTACGACGCGCAGGACAAGGACAGCATACATGCCATCCTCTACGCTTATGCCACGCGTCTTCAATCTTTGACGCTCAGCCTGCCCGTCGTGGACTTCTTTACCGATACTCTCGAGTTCCCAGAACTGCAACAAATCACCCTCGCCGTTCTTTTCGAGCGACCGGGGGGCGTTGGGCGGTACATCGAGGCTCACTCACCTTGCGAGTCTTTCAAGGTCGCACCGCAATTGCGCGAGATTCACCTTCGTAGGCCCTGTGCTCCGGGGCTTTTCCTTCTCCCTTTGGAAAGACTTGTCAAGTTCACCGGAGAGGGGTTGACGGTCAATCAGTACCTGGACTTTCTGCGCTCGGGCTCATGCAGCATCTGCGCTCCTTGCGCCTGGTAGCCGATGAGGACGTCGAGCGCTCCGAGATCGTAAAGATCCTCGAGCTTCTTGCGTTGGAACGCCTTGACCTCGACTGCATCCCTCATCTCCAATCTTTCGACCGCCTTCTTCTCCCGGGTCTCTGCATCGTTGCACAACCTTTCGCTCACCAGCGATGCTGTTGTCTATCCAGAGCCCAGTGCTCTCGAGTGGTTTGCACAGTTGCCCAACTTGACCCACGTCGAGTTCGTCGGCCCCAACAACGACTTTATATCCTCCTTCGTCTGCAAACTTCCCGAGATGGACTTTCTCCCTCGTCTCCACACCCTCCGATTCTTGCAATGTTCTTTCGTTGTCGATGACGAGCTCGTTGATGCTCTGGTCGCCCGTTTCATCATCGGCCTGCTCGAGGTCTTCGAACTTGGCAGCGATTCAATCGACGAGGGTCTTGATCCGCAGCTGCAGAAGCTCGTGGACAATGGCATGCAGATACACATAGTGTTCTATCTTGTCATACTGAGTCGATTGACAGATGAGCGATAGAGACAGGGAGGGGAATCTAGTCCGTACTGTAGCGATTAGCTTTTCAATCCAAAGTACTTCCACTAAGTATACATTTGCCTTCCCTCTCGAATACACCGGGTCGATGAGCACCACACGTTCCTAGGTAGGATTTGAGAGTCGTAAAGCGTCTAGGCGGTCATGTGCCAGGTTGTTTGGGCTTGTGGACGCGCCGACAGCGCCTTCCCCACATGATTGTCCAGAAATTTCCAGCTCAATTCTTTCCAAAAACAAGATCATAAATGTACTACACGCTACACGCCTATTTTGTCGAGTTTTCCGCTATCCTACACCTATTTTGTCAGATTTTCTTCTATTCCACACCTATTTTGATGGCTTTTCTCGCACATGAAACAGACAACTAGCAAGAGGATCAGAGGATTTGTCGCGTGAGATAAAATGATGCACTCACAAGACAAGGGAAAAAGAAGGCGAGGCCGTTGGCTGCCCAGATGTATGGAGAGGAAAGAGGACTATGTCGACGTAGTCAGAATCATGGAACTCGGCGATGAAGACGACGACTTACAAAAGGCGGAGGAAGGAGAATAGGTCGAGGAACCCGAAAGATACAGCACTGGATGCACACTATTGATACAGATAAACCCCTGGTGTAAAAGTGAGAAAACGAGAAAATATCGACGAGGCAGCGACACTCACCAATATATGTAGATTTGATATACCGTTCAAGCCAAAGGAGGAGGGACAATCGCGATGGCCTTGCCCCCAGGAGCCCAGAAAGAGGGAGGTGCAGTCCGGAATCGAGGCTTCTTCTCCTTGACGGGCGTGGACGTGGAGGCCGGGGCCCATATGCTTTCAGACAGACCAGGCTTCTTCGCGTCTTCGACCTTGGGTACAAATACCGGCGCGTTGGCGTTGAGGGGAATTGGCGGAGGAGGAGCCGTGATGCGAGTCGGGCAGCCACCTCGGGACCATTGGAACGAAAGGGGCTTGGTGGGCACCCACTCCTGCTTGACGGTGGTGGGACGTGCCACGGGAACAAAGGCCGGGACCGTGGGGTCGAGATTGGGCTTGGGGCCGACGGTCTTGACGGCAGCGGCGATGAGCTTGGGGCTGCCGATGTCGGACAGGTCGGTAGGAAGAGAACCCAAAGCGGCCAGCGTTGGGCGAAGGGCCACCAACAGAAGGGGTGTAGACAGAGACGCGGGAATGCCAGTAAATGCAGACCCAACTGGCTTGATTTCTGTCTCGTCGCCGACAAGGGTGGTGTCAGCGTCGTCTGAATCGAGCTGCATTGTGGTGTCGCGGCGGATTCTGCTGCTCATGGTGGTCCAGGCTCCCTGAAGAGAGCGGAGGAGGAACGACAAAACCGACGACGACTTGATCCAAACGAAGAGGCAGGCCAAGACGAAGCCCCATATGACCAGGGCCATGGTCTCAACAACGAACGTCTTGTCGTTGACGGTGGTCGTGGTGGGGATTTCGGCACTGGCAACAGGCACGTCGTCCTCGATGAAAGCACATCCTTCGTCATCTTGAATCGCGAGCGCGAGCGCGAGGGCCGTGGGCGACGTCGAGGCGATTTGGTGTAGGATCTGGGCTCGCATAACATGCAGCAATACCAACGCCACCGGTATTAGCGACGCCTGAGATAGTGGGCGAGGCCTTGGGGCGGCGAGGACGAGCGTGGCGGGACGCTTGATGCCGTTGAGGAGGCGCTTCACTACCATAGCGAACCGAAACATGACGGGGACCACGACGAACACGTTCAGGCCGTATGATTTGAGGAGGAGAAGGACGAGGAATGCGTTCGGGACCGTGCTGGAACCGGCGAGGGTCGCCAGAGCAAACTTGAGGACGCCGGGACCAAGGAAGGCCACCAACGGGGCGGATGCGAGGCCGAGGACGTAGAAAAGCGCGAGGTGGAGGAGGAGCATGGCGTTGTATACGCTATAGCAAGGTTCGTAGATGACGGGGAAAGTCAAGAACGAATGCAGTACGAGCGAGTGTCAGCCACCCTCTTATACCTGCGATCGGGAATTTTTCTCCGAATATGGGCGCAGAATACAACGTGAGGACTTACATACGAGGAAGGGCCTTCAAAAGCCTTCAAACCGAGGGTCAGAACGCGACGACATGAAAGTTCGAGACAAAAGCAGAAGCGTGGGATCATCAAAGGTGCTCTTGCCTTTGCCACCATCCTCAATCTCGACTTGGACGCTTGGGAACATCTCCAAGGCAATCCCGTGGCACCCGTGCTCCTTTCCGTTGTCCACATCGCCGGCCGACAGTCTCGGGAAATACCCACTGCGATACACCGACCTGTTCGGGAAACTCTCGGGCAATACCCCTCAATCGCGGAAAACCCGAACTACAAATAGCTCGGGCAAAATGCATGCATTTACTTCACTAGAATACCATGGGACAGACTGGCAGCCTCATGAGCCACCTACTCTTCGGCTTCCTCGCCGAACAGCTCTGGACCGACTTCCCACCCGTCGAGGCCGACCTCACTGGCTGCACTTACCTCGTCACTGGCAGCAACACCGGCCTCGGCCTCGCTGCTGCAGTCCACCTCGCGAGATTGAATCCCGCGCGTCTCGTCCTTGCTGTTCGTGATTTGAGCAAAGGCGTCAAGGCCAAGGAAGAGGTCCTCTTGCAAACCAACTACGCTGGCACCATCGACGTTTGGGAGCTAGACATGAGCAGCTTCGAGAGCGTGAAGCGGTTCGCAACCCAGGCGAATAGTTCGTTAACGCGTCTTGACGGTGCGCTCATCAACGCTGGGGTGGGGCCACCTGTTCGCTGGGAAGTAACAGTGGATGGATGGGAGCGGACGTGCGTGCCCATTTAGTCTTTCAAGAACGCTTCACTTATATTCTCCAGTCTGCAAGTCAACGCGATCGCCACCGGGCTCTTGTGTGTGCTGCTGCTCCCTCTTTTGCAGGCGACCGCCAAGCAAACCCAGGAACCTCCGCATTTGACCATCACCGGATCTGAAGGTATCTACTGTATGCTCTTTTCTTTTTCGGAGACTCAAGCCTCGACAGCTCCATGGACAGCCAAATTCCCTGAGAAACACGCAACCAATATTCTCGATACTTTGAACGGTCCCAAGTGCTCTCTCGAAGATCGCTACGCAGTCTCCAAAACCTTTGACCAGTACATCGCTCGTGTGATCGCCAAGCTTCCTCAAGCGGAGGGCTTGATTGTCAAGTATGTCTGCCAACCCTCGCGGTGGATGTCTAACTCATTTCCCTCCCAGTTTCGTCAACCCAGGACTTTGTCTCTCGGAAATCGGTCGTGATTTGAAGCCTCCCGAGTGTGTACATCCTTCCGAAGTCACATTCGCTCATCTCACCCTCCTCAAGGGGTCTCGCGCGCAAGCTCTACTGGACGCCGGAGAAGGGCGCCAGGAACTTGGTCTACGCTGCGGTCAAGCCAACGCCGTCCGGAGTCTACATCGGCTGTTGTGCGTTGCGGGAGTAAGTCGAGGTCAAGTTTTCTGCGGTGTTCGTGACTGATTTCTTGGTCAATAGACCTCCCCCGTGGACGACCACGAAGCAAGGTTTGTTGTTGGAACGGAAGGTGTGGGACGAGATGGTGGAAGTTTGGAAGCGTGTTTCGCCCGACGTAGACGGGATTCTGAGAGTATAGGACTTACTGTAGTTTGCAACCCTATATGCGTGTTTCCAAAATGGCGCGTTGCTTGTGAGTGTCGACGCGCGGTCCGGACCGAACTGCCGAAAGTTGTGTTTCGCCCACCAATTCGATCATGAATACAGGTTCTTTCTTGTTGGATCAATTCGAGAAGCGTCCCCTGACTCTTCTACTTTGTCCACGATAATCCAGTTTCCGATGCTCCAAGTCTCCGATGCTCCCGGGCTGTCAATTTCCAACTCTAAGCAAAGAGGGCCTAACAAGAAATCGACTCGGTCGTAGGCCAGAATAGAACGCCTGATTTTCAAGACTACGACTCGCTGGTGTGCTGGTTCTTCTCTTTTTTTCCATACCGCTGCCGACAGAACACAGCCGTACATCCAAGCCCTCCTTAAGGAAGTTACGAGGTGGCACTGATTTGCCCCGACTGGCTTCCCGCATTCGACTACGGCGGATGATGTTTATGAGGGCATGTTCATCCCGAAGGGCTCCACTATATACGCGAATATCTAGTACGTGAATCCTTTCGGTGGCATTTTCAACCTGCTACTGCTAACAGGAATAATACGAAGCGCAATGATAACAGACTCGGAAATTTTCCCTGACCCGGACGAATTCAAACCAGAGAGATTTTTGAACGCGCAGATCCGGGAATGGACAATTACAACATACCGTTTGGATTCGGACGTGTAAGTATTGATTCTATCCAAGATTCGGAGACTGAGAATCTAGAAACAGAGATCGTGCCCCGGCAAGAACGTCGCCCTGCAGACCATATTTATCGCCGTCGTTCGGTCTGTGCAAGCTATACTTACCTTGAATTATCGACTCATCCCTTCGAAGCATTCTATGGGCGTTCAATATCATCCCTCACAGGGACGAAACAGGCGTCTTGGTTGTCCCGTCTGCAGACGATTTCAGTGCTGGGCTACTCAGGAGACCGGCGCCTTTCCCTTGTCGATTTGAACCGCGCTGTGGGAGTACGGTGGAGGTGGTTGAGAGCGAGGCGGAGCGTGCGGATTTGGATGCAGCTGCCTGGGAGTAATTCTGAATATTTTCATCCATGGCGCTTAATAAGGTAATGATTAAGATGAGGCAGCGGAAGAAGGAGAGACTGTAATTGGGGCAGGCATTAAGAGAGGAGACCCAAGGGAGTGACGCCGAGACTCAGTGAAACCAGGTGGTGCTGTTCCATCTTTGGTAGAGTAAATTGAAAGTCTGGCCGGAGGACAGGAAAAGACAGACAAGTTAACTGTGAAGGACATGAAGGTCAGGTTGAAGAGGAGAAAGCCGGCCATCAAACGCCGGATGATCCAAAAGTTCGTCTTCTTCCCAACTCTCATCATACTCCGATGTCTGCCTCATTCTTCCTCACGGAAATTGCCCGACTCGACCACCAACTCGATGCTCTCGATGCGCAGATAGTTCTGGTTCGCGCTGAGCGCGACAGGGCCGCCAGGGTGCTGCAGGCGATAGTCTACCCCGTTCTCTCGCTCCCCAGCGAAATCACCACAGAAATTTTCATCCACTATGTCGATGTCGATCCACGACGCAGCCCGCTTCCTTTGACGTGGATTTGCCGCACGTGGCGAGAGCTTGCGCGTTCCTCCTCTTCATTATGGTCCTCATTCGATTCGAAACTGCACCCAAGCAAGCATTTTTTCGTTGTGTACCGTGGCTCTGTATTCTAAACTGTTCATCTGGTTAAGATGCTTCCCTTCTGGATTCACCATTCCCGTGGCCGAGGCTTGGATTTGCAAGTGGCTCTCCCTCAATATGTGCACTCGGAGGCTCAGGCCATATTGGCAGACTTGTGTGGATGTTCGGGGCAGTGGCGGACACTGAAGCTATTTCCTTCTTCTTCCATTCCACTTCCCTGCGTTTTGCAAGGTCCATTACCTGCGCTCGAGAAACTGTGGTTTCCATATGAATCGACTCTGTCGGTATTCCGCGACGCACCTCGGCTTAGAGCTACAAATCTCCGTGTCACCTAAACACAACTGGCCCGAGATGTTTTCTTGGGCTCAGCGGATCACGTTATACCTCGACTCCGACTCACCCCAAACATGCCTGGAGATCCTACATTGCACCCCGCAGCTTCAGGAGCTGCGGCTTTCCTTTTCCTCCTCCTCGAAGTCCCTTCCTCATCTATCCAACGTGCTGGTTTTACCACGCCTCCGCGCCCTTTCCTTGAACTGGGCGATCGGTTCCAAGATATTGGAATACCTTGGTGCTCCGGTGCTGCAAAGTTTCAGAACAGACATGAGACAAGCGGACCAGTGGTCTGGGTTGTCAAACTTTGCGGAGCTTGTCGCACGATCCAACTGCGTCCTACGGGAGCTCACTCTCGAGACGTGCATCATGTCGAACGAGAGGCCAGGCATTTACAACCAATGGATCAAGAGCGCAGCACTGCAGTCGCTTCGCGTCTTCAATTTACACCGGCTGAATTCCCGCGACAGCTCGCATTTCAGCAAATTCCTCAATCTCCTCACCAACAACGACCCCCCTCTCCTACCCCATCTCGATTCCCTCAGGATCAGAGACTGCGAATTCCGTGTTCGTCTCCCACCTTTGGTGCACATGCTCACCGCCAGGCGGGCGGGGACTCTCCAATCCTTCTATCTTTCTTTCAAAGAGGATGTCGACGATTGGTCTTTCCAGTATTTCACTCCAGGTCTTCTCGAAGAGCCCCATCTCGCAGACGCACTCGTCGAGTTGAAACGTCTGCGTGCGGGAGGGCTTCGAGTCGATCCATTCAAGCGCTGAATGTTTCACTGGAAACATTAGTATGAAGCTGGTGAGTCTGCATCTATAGCCCTCAAATCTACTCGCTTCGTCTGAACACCCTTTGCAAATAGCTTGACACATTGGTTGGGGAGGATTTGCCTGCGTATGGTCTGCCTTTTCTGGCCGATCCGGTGTTTTCCAAGATGGCGAGTGACGATTCCCAGATAATTGAGGATGATTAATGCATTCCCTGTATGTGGGGGATTTGGACTGTGGTAATTTGAATTTGCGAGCGTCTTCATCGAGGTGAACAAGACCTCTCTGATACACCATTTTTGTGCTGTGGAAAAAATACTCCACACGAGAAGTTGAGTGTTTGAGAATGGTGTAATGCTTACGGCTGGCCGGTATGAACTCGAGTCAATTTACTCTACAACGCCCTGCGTACGGCTTCGATAGAAACTCAACCAGAGGATGCAATTCTAACTCGAAAATAGGTACATTGGGCGCCTCCGGGTAGCCTCGCTATATATCTTTGAGCTCTTTATACGAAGAAGCCCCGCATCGCTTGCCAAAGGCAGCGCTCCCCTCAAACTATCCTCCACCATGTAGAATCTATTGTATGAATTCGCGCCAGTGATGAAATTGACCTCTCTCAAAAACGTGAGGTTGGCCAATGCATCGTCCATCTCGGGATAGTGGGGCTTGGTGGGATCAACGGTCTGGGAGTCGAAGAAAAAGTTGAGGACCTCGAGATTGGGCATGCAAGTGGGAAGGCGGAGTGCGAGGCATTGCAGTGACTCGGCTATGTGCAGCTGGCTGGTGCGAGACTTCAGAGTCAACACACGTATGTGAGGCATCTTGGGAAAGTACAGCAACCGCGAGCAATGAGCCGCGGTCCAGAAAACTGGGAAGTTTTAGTTTATGCCTCCAAATCATCGCGGTAAATTGCCTACCATCGACATCTACGCTCAGATGTGGGATAGACATGAGCTTCAACGGAATATCTGAATCAGCACTCGGCGGCCTTTCGTAGTCTCCCAAACGGAATTCGATATCCCGAAGATGCTTCAAGATGCTCGCGCTCTCCTCGTGGAGGAAGAAGCTCCTGAAAGTGCTCGGGGGCTGGAGGAGCAGACGTTTGAGGGCTGGGATATCGTTGGAAAGAGACGCCTCGCCCATGAGAGGGCACGCCTTGTCATCTCTGCCGTCAACATGCACGAGAACCACCTCCTCGAATGATCGGGTGGCGTATCGCATGACCGAGAAAGAGAGATATGAGCAGTTTTGAAGCCCGAAGCATCGGAGAGTTGGAAGGGAAAGAAGCTGGATTAATTCAGCAGGGAACACGAGCTGAGCGGGCGACTGCCGCCATGCAAAAGATTGACGCTCGAATTGAATGAATAAGCGGTCAAGGTTCTTCAAAAGCGGGAAGAACGATGACAATAGCTGGCTGAACGATTCATGGGGAAGATGAAGGCAGAAATCGCGAACGTAGGACGCCAGAGTCGGATTCTGGATGAATCCGACGCAAACGTGGTCGATATTGGGGGATTTCAATGTGAGGGATTGGAAAAGACGGCGCTGGCTGCGCACGCGGAATGCTCGAGCTGTTAGGGAACACGCTTTCAGAGCCGTGTGGTCTCTGACGGGCCGCAAATCGTCGGTATGCGCGACTTCGTCCACGATGATGTCGATGAGCTCTTGCGCTAACATGGGAGTTGGGAAGAAGAGCTTGTTTGTTTGTCGCCTCAACTTGATCTCTTACCGCCACCGCGCCCATGACACACGCCGTCGCGCCCCTGTGCTGCACCTGATCCTTGTACGTGTCTCGAATTTCCATCCTCAGGCACTCAGCCGCGTCTTTTAGATGGTGAAATGGAAACAACTAGACCGGTCGCCACTTGTATCGACCCAGAACCCGCGGAGACCGTTTCTGACCGGATTAACGCGCTCCTACTTGGATCTGGTGCTGGCTACACGCTGAGTCTATGTCCCGGCAAACGCTACTACATCCAGGGTCCTCTCGTCTTTGCGGCTGAAGACCAAGAAATCAGCACGGAAGGATATCCATTGGGTCAGCAACGCGCCACCCTGATCGTCAGTGGCTCCGACCACACCGTCGCTGTTGATGGGACGCGCCCTGGGTCTTCAGGTGCGATGCTACGGAACGTTCAGGTGTGTTTTCTTTCTCTCTGTTACGGACCTTGAAAGAATAAATGGCTTTTAGGTCGATGGAAATCGGCGTGACGCACCAATCATCAGCGGGGGTGCCAATATCGTGTTCGGTGGTGTGAATGAAAACCAGACGATTCAATATGTGCGCTCTTTTGACCCGCGCAGCTGGAGTTGCTTGCATGTCACCGAGGGCCCGCTCTCCTGCAACAACGTGACAGTGCAGAATAACGACATTGGTCCCTGTGGTGTCGAGTTCGTGGACGAATGGGCGGACGGTATCAGCGTGAGCTGCAGGAATAGCGTGGTGCGCGACAATCTCATCATGGACGCGACGGACGGCGGAATTGTCATTTTTGGCTCGCCTGGGACGCAGGTATACAACAATACGATCTGGGTCACGAATGTGCGTCTACCTCTGGTTCTTTACACCGTGTTTCTCATCCAAGCACAGAAAACCCTACTCGGTGGCATCAATATGGTCGACTTTGATCCTTGGCAAGGGAATTATACGGATACGGTAGTGAGGAATAACACTATCATCGGTGGATATGCCGACTCGGAGGGCAGTACCAACTCGGGTCATGCAGTCATCAAGTACGTGTTTCTCCGCTCCCCTTTGAGACTTGCTCATGATCCACAAGAATTGGGATCGCCATTGGCCCTCGTATCTGGTTTGGGGACCAGTACCTCGACAATATGACCTTTGCTGGTACCGTCACTGGGAACAGACTCTCCGGCGCCTTTGTATATGGCATCGCCATGAGCGCCTCTGAAAACTTTACCGTCCACGAGAACGCGATGTTTGGGAACTATACCTTCATTGGCGGTTCTGGACCCGACTGCCTCGACAACGGACAGTTCGTACCCGCGCCCGCTGCGTTCATTTACGATTCGTCGACATCGACGGTCCCGCTGCAGAGCGACTTTCAGTATGTCCGTGACGGAGATCTGCTCACCTGCATGCTCCCTCCGGCGGGAGGTAGCTATTGGCCACACGGACGAGCACCGACCTTTACGTGGAGCGGTCATTTGGAGGAGTCTTGGCCAGCTGCTGGTGTCGCTGTAGCTGATAAAACATCATGGGCGTTGGGAACAGTGTTTGTTCTTGGTCTTGGGGTTGCCGTATGGGCTCTGTGGAGGATGCTGACGCAGCGTCGTCGCAGTAGACCTGGCAGGCTGAAGCGGACTGCGTCCAACGAAATACCCGTCCACACACGGGCTGTGGACAAGCGGGCGCTGCCTGCTCATCAGAGGAAGAGGACCCTCGCGTTTTGAGTCATAGAATGTATAGTAGAATCGTTTTAATCCTGCCTGTTTTCCCTGTCCCGATTAGGAAGGACGCGATCGACTTTGTCAGTTTCCTGTCATTTCAATGGTACCTTTCGCCTCTTGTCCTCCCCCCTCAAGCGGGCTCGCACTCGGCAGTGCTTGGTCTCCTTCCTTCCACGTCCCCCTTGCCCCATAGAGGACCATTTTTCCAGCACTTGGCCCACCACACTCTTTCCCAAGATACCCCTAGAAATCATGCCCAATCGCCATGCTCGATATGACATCTCGCCCGTGGAATTCAGGTAGAGAACTTCCCGAACGATTCTGCAGTTAAACTGAGCGTTTTTGTTCGCAGGGAAGTCGATTTTACGCGCCGCGACGACGACTCGGACTGCGTGAACCCTGACCCGGCCAACACCGTCACCGATCGCATTAACGGTCTGCTCAGCTCGTCGGGTCCTGGATACGTTCTGCGGCTCTGTCCTGGACGAGAATATATCATGCAAAGCCCTATCTTGTTCGCTGCGCCTGGTCAGGAGATCAGCACGTTGGGGTACCCGACGGACGACTCACGCGCGACGTTTGTCGTGAATGGACCTGTGGCGAATGGGGCTGGGCATACGACTGCTGTCGATGGGACGTGTAGTTCTTGCTCGAATATCGTGCTGCGCAATGTCCAGGTGCGTTTTCTTTTCCCTCAATTATGGACTCCTGAGTTTTAACTATTTACACAGATTGACGGCGCACGAAGGATAGCCCCTCCGACCAGCGGTGGTGCTAATATCGAATTTGGCGGAGGGAACTCGAATCAGACGATCCAATACGTCAAGTCGTATGATCCTCGCAGTTGGAGCTGCCTGCACGTCGCTGAAGGTCCATTCACCTGCAATGGTGTCGTGGTGCAAAACAACGATATTGGACCTTGTGGTGTTGACGCCTTTCAGGAGTGGGCAGAGTACGCCATTTTCTTGGTGTTTTTCCCCCGTTCCTGACGATTTTACAGCGGGATCAGTATTAGCTGCCAGAACGCCATTGTACGCGACAACGTCGTCGAGGGCGCCACCGACGGTGGTATCGTCCTCTTTGGCTCGCCGGGAACTCAAGTGTACAACAATGTTATCCGGGTCGGAAATGTAAGAGCCTCGTTTTTCTTTCTGTTGTCGTGTATTCACTCCTTGCGCAGTATACGCAGCTCGGGGGTATCAATATGGTCGACTATCTGCCGTGGAGAGGAAACTATACCAACACTGTCGTGCACGACAACACCATCTTCGGCGGCTTTGCTACTAGCCCGACCGATGGCAAGGACACGAAGGGCACCAACTCCAACGACGCTATCATCAAGTAGGCCTCGTCGTCTGTTTGTTGGTTCCTCCACTGACCGTTCTTAGGATTGGCATTGCTATTGGACCCAGCACTTGGTTTGGATCGCAATATGGCACCAACGTTAGCTTCTCCGGCGCTGTGCTCCACAACAATATGTCTGGCGCATTTAGCTATGGAATCGCCATGAGCTCCGCTGTGAACTTTACGGTCCAGAACAACGTCATGTCTGGAAATACCTCGTTCATTGGCGCAGTGGGGCCGAATTGCTCGACATCCGACGTTGTTCCCACACCCGCTCCTTTTGTCTACGACAGCACCGCCGCGTCCTCGACCTTTCAGAAGGATTTCGTCCTGATTCCGGATGCCAAGTCGCTCACTTGCGTTCTCCCTCCGGATGGCGGGGATTACTGGCCATTCGGGGGTGACCCTGGCGCTGGCGCATCTCTGTCGGGCTCTACAGGCACGAGCTTGTCGCCATTGCCATCAGGCCAATCATACTCGTCTTCCGACTCGTCGACTTCCACGAGCAAAGCGTCGTCGACAGCTGGGGTCGTAGTCGGTGTCCTTGCGGGTATCGCGATTCTAGTCGTCATGACCTGGTTCTTGCGGAAGTTCATGATGAAACGGATTGAAGACAGAGAACTGTACAATGCGAGCAAGGAGTATGTTGTGGGCAAGGGGCCCGGGTATGTGAAGCAGGCTTAACTCACTCATTACTATAGTATACATGTTGTAACTGACATCGCTATCCTTCGGGCCATGTAGAGTACAGACTAGCATTTGACTAGCATAGTAATTTCCATCTTTTTTTCGGGCTACAGATCAACGCATCACGCCGAGTTGGGCAGTCTGACCAGTAATCATTTGCGACCTACCGCGACACATCCAGAGTCAAGACACGCTTGCACCTCATCCAGCACCGCTCAAAATGACCACTGACCGAGGGTACCTCCAATCTCGTCGTGCCTGGTCTCCAGATCGTTCTCATGCCCGACTTGTAGGTTCCTTGGAGTTACCCCACCAATTTCGATTGCGGAGTCCAATGAGCGGGAAAAAGAGGTGACGGTAACTCTCATGGAGGAGTTGAGAAGCCAGAATACGTTCGAGACGGAGGAGGAGGCACGGAGGAGGTGAGTCTCGTTTCTGCTTGTTCCCGGAAGTCGATCCCGTCTCGCCCTTCTCCTTCCCTCGCTGGGTCACCCTCTCCTCCCAACCGCGTGCAAAGCCACCCTGCGCAAGCTGCCTCGCTCGTAGCGGTCTCTTGATCCGGCTGCTCGTGCTCGCACGCTCGCTTCCTCGCTTTCTCCATCTGCGCGTTGGCTGGGATCCTCCCGTAGCAAAAGCTGACGTTTGGATAGGGAACACGTTCTCGGGCGCGTCGCTGCGTTGGTCAAGAAATTCGTTCACACCGTGTCCCTCTCAAGAGGACTCTCGGAAACCGCGGCCGCTTCCGCTGGTGGCAAGATTTTCACGTTTGGGTCTTATCGGCTGGGCGTACATGGGCCTGGGTCTGATATTGACACGCTCTGCGTTGTGCCAAAGCATGTGTCGAGGGAGGACTTTTTCGAGGTGTTTGAGCCCATGCTGCAACAAATGCCTGGCGTGACGGAGGTTTCGGTATGTCTGCTGGTCTCTTCTTCTTCTTAATTGCTGCTGACGCTGTGTCCAGGGCGTCCCGGAAGCGTATGTACCTATTATCAAAGCCAAGATATCCGGCATTCCGCTCGACTTTCTCATGGCTCGCCTTGCACTTTCGTCAATACCGGACGACCTTTCTCTACGAGATGACACCCTGCTTCGGAATCTTGACGAGCGGTGTGTGCGGAGTCTCGGAGGTGAGACCTCAGCTCTGCGTGTCTGGTCTTGTATTGACGCCATTGCAGGTTCCCGGGTAACAGACGAGATACTGCGACTCGTACCCAACGTGCAGGTGTTCCGAGATTCTCTGCGATGTATAAAATTATGGGCTCAAAGTATGTGTCGCGCTGTCACCTCGTCCAACGCTGATCTCGGTGCAGGGAGAGCCATATATTCCAATGTTAATGGTTTCCTTGGCGGCGTCGCATGGGCCATGCTCGTTGCCCGAATATGTCAACTGTATCCAAATGCTATCGCTGGCGCCATCGTCAGCCGGTTTTTCATAATAATGTACCGATGGTGAGCGGTCCCCTTATCCCGATGGACGGCGTTCTTACGGTTCTAGGTCATGGCCACAACCTGTTCTTTTGAAGCAGATCGAGGAAGGGCCGTTGCAGGTCCGAGTGTGGAATCCCAAAGTACTCGGTGTCTTTTTTCTCCTCCAGTTTCTCATCGTTCGCCAGCTCTACCCCGCCGACCGGTCGCATCGAATGCCAATCATCACCCCCGCGTATCCCGCCATGTGCTCCACTCACAATGTCACGGAGTCGACTCAAATGATCATGACCGAGGAATTCAAGAAAGGTAGGATTTCTCCGACTCTTTCTACGCTCGTTTTAACGCCCTCCCAGCTGCGGACGTTGTTGACAAGGTCATCGTTGGCAAGGCCGAATGGTCCGAGCTCTTCGCCAAGCACGACTTTTTCCACAAGTACCGGTATTACCTCCAGGTCATTGCCTCGACGGGTAACACCGACCTGCAAATCAAGTGGTATGTAGACGGCGCTGATCTCTATTCGGGCTGTCTCATCGGACCTAGGGCGGGCACGGTTGAGTCTCGGATACGGCAACTAGTCATGAAACTGGAATATGTCGACTCTCTAACTCTGGCGCATCCTTTCATCAAGGGCTTCGAACAAACGCTATACTGCCTGTCGGACGAGGAAGTGCATCAAGTCGCGCAAGGGGATGTATCAGACGCTATCCTCAAGCGGAAGAAGGAAGACATTGGGGAGACGCACGGAAGCATAGTGTATACGACGACCTTTTATATTGGTCTCATGATAGAGCCGAAACAAGGTGACTGTCGCTCAGCGTGCTTGTTCGTGACTGACATCCTCCTTTGCAGTCGGCGCTGTTGGGCCACGACGACTGGACATCTCATATCCGACACAAGAGTTTACCAAGCTCGTCCGGCTCTGGGAAAAGTTTGACGAGGCATCTATGAGCGTCGTGGTGCAACACATGAGGAGGTCCGCGAGGTCGCCTGGAGCTGCATCTACCTGACTGACTGATGGACGCCTTTGAAGCTCCGCCCTGCCTGACTATGTGTACGACCCAGGAGAGCGGCCGCAGAAGCTGGTGCAGAAACGCGCGAAGGTGTGCCGATTCTTGGACGCAAGTCGCTCCAGTTTGGTTAACGGCTGTCGTGTTCTCTCAAGGGGCCGAGCAAATCCAGCAACACGTCACCCGAGATGCCCTATACGAAACGACGACGGTCTGTCTTTTCGTCCTGAGCTGTTTTCTCTTGTTGTTATACCTCGTTCTAGGTCGTCGCACGCCGAATCGCCAAGATCGATCAGTGAAAACGACGCGCCGATGTCGCTGTCGCCCGTGGTCGAAATGTCCGGCCCCTTTGCGCCAAAAGACTCTATACGCTCGCCACACCTTCCCTTTGGCGAGAATGTCGCTGTGGCTAAAGGCGCCGCCGTCTCCGCCCAATAGTCCCGGCTGTTCGGGTGCCTCGCCCGCCCTGCCTATGCCTGCTATCCGAGCCTCCTCAAGTGGTCCTCCTTCCCTCCCTCCCTCCCTCAAAGCCCTCGCCTCCGAACATCTTGCCATGCCCTGCTTGGTTATTTCATTTGTTCAGTTATCATACTCCTTTTGTTTTTGCAGGGAATCGGGAATCGGCGGGAAACCTCGACTGAAAGCGCGCTCGCAAGTTCCAAGGCACCTACCAGCCTCTTCGCCATGTGGTTCCTGGGTTCTTTCTTCTTTCTATTTTCCCCCTTTGCAGCTATACTCGATTCGACGCTACATTGTATTTTTTCCTCTTTCCATCCCCCACGCATCTCGGCATACATACATACATACATATGATAACGTGTATTTTATCTCAGTTATAACGTACCCTTTGAATGGCATGGATTCAAGACTTGTCTTTATGGCGTCTCAAAAGAAGATTTCTGGGAATAGTATACGGCCAGGGGCTGTAGAGCTCGCAGGATGCAGTGATGATGAGGTTCCTCATTCCTCACAAGGAGTACATTGTCGTCCATGGGCTGCTCTGAACTTTCTGTATGGAGCGGGATTTGGGCAGTCTGTCTTTGCCAGACGGAGATGCGGGCGTGGTTATTTTCGAGATTTATAGAGAAGGAGGAGTCGGTGAAAGAGGTATACATTCTGGGGGCGGATTCACCCAGTGCCAGCAGCAGTAGTACAGTGTAAGTGTGGATAAGATGATGACCTTCCGCGTGCTGAATCTGCGAATGGAATTGAGGTGCATTAAGGCTCCTTCTCCCCCTCGTTCTTCAATCGTAGTTGTTTTGGTAAGCTCTGGATTGCCTTGCGCGTCAGCTCGTGCTCCCTTTCGATCTTCCATTTGCAAGAGAGCCTGTGGAAATTATAAGGGCCGTGAAGAGTAGAGAGAGTGATGCACGTACCACGACGCGGTAGACACTGCGAAAAAAGTACCCATTGCCCAGCTGCCGGCGACTACGGGATCTGAGGGACGCGAATGAGTGGATTCCGGTGGGTCGAGGAAATTGGCGACGCACGAACAGAGATGCCTCGTATGAAACCGATGCCTGCGCCTGCGCCTATTCCAGCCAAGAGACTAGTTCGACCGCAGGGGACCTCCCCGATGTGCATGGCACTCTTTACTGGCACATATCGCGGTTAGTGGCAATGAGAATGTTCTTGTGGCCCCTCTTACATTTGCAGAGTCACGGAGGAGGTTGCCTGTGGATGCAGGGCCCAGTGTTGGTGGTGCAGGGATGTTGGCAGGGTCATCGACGACGCCCGACGCGATGGGTTTGGAGTCGGGCATGGTGGTTAAAGAAAGGGAGGCGTTGATGCGAAACTTCTTGATTCCTGAATCCTCCATGGTCAGAAATTCAGTCGCTACCACTAGCCTGCCTGTCGATTCCCAACCAACTTTTTCAAGTGCTACTCGTCGTCGAATCACATGTGAAACAGGCCAATACTGCGAGACAATGCCAGCCACTTCCCGCGCGACGATAATCAGGGGCGGGCGGCTGGCTCTGCAGTTTTCGCTCTTGTTCAACGTCCACCCTGCTCTATCGCACCCAAATCGCACCCAACCACACACAATCTCGTTTTCACATCGCAATATGTTCTCGTCCAACGTAAGTCGCGTCGCCCCAGCTCGTTCTGCTTATACTAATCATCTCCGCAGTCGTTCACCATGCTCTCCTCCTCATTCTCGAACGGCATCCGCCGCGTCTTCGTCAAGCAGGTGATGCATTCCATCCTCTCGCCCATCTTATACAGTCTAAAACCCCGTTAGGCGACATTGCCAAAGACGGTCTCCACTGGAGACTTTGACCCTCTCCTCGAATTGTTTCAGACTCAGTCCTTCTCCGTCCATCTCGTCCGGGACAGGGCCTACGGTCGTATCTACACCATGAAGTCCACTCCGCGCAACTCGCCCAGCGCCATCGCCGAGCGCAACGTGCTAAAGACCATTGCCCTGCTTCCTAATGCCCCGCGGTCGCTTTTACCCCTAGTTGCCTCGTGGAACGATTCCAAGAGCGCGTACATTGTTACGGTGAGTGCCATATACCACGCTTTCATGAATGGCGAGCTCATCCTTTGGCTCTAGCCCTGGTGCGCGGGCAAAGACATGTCAAGTCTTTTGGTCGACGGCAAAGCACTTACCGGTATGGCGCTCAGTGTGGAGAGAGTCAAATTCTACATGGCCCAATTGGTACGTTTTAATTGAAATGCATTACCCTCAAGCTGATTGTATTCCAAGGTCGCGGCGGTCGAGACCCTACATGACCTCAAGATTGTTCATCGTGACATAAAACCGGCCAACGTGTTCCTGACGGCGGAAGGGAACGTCGTGCTCGGCGACTTTGGGCTCGCGAACTCGTACGAGGGGCTGGACATGTTTGGTGACAACGAGCCCGACTATGTCTCGTTCGATGTGGATCCGGAGGCGTCTAGCGGCTCGTTCTTCCAGCCCATCCAAGACCGTTGCGGCACACCTAGCTGGATGTCTCCCGCTCAGCAAGCCGGCACACCTTACGCCTTCGACACCGATCTCTGGGCTCCAGGTGCTCTCATGTACAGGATGAGCACTGGGCGCATGCCCTACGACGGCACGAAGGAGCTCATCTTCACTGCAAAGGACGGTCTTGACGAGGCCGCCCAGCATCTGTTAAGGGGTTTGTTGGTCGTGGATGGCGCCAAGCGGCTGACAATCGGTCAAATGAAGTGTCATGGCTACTTCACTGGCGTGTAAGTGCTCTATTCTCTCGCGTTAACCCTTTCTCATTCTATCTAGGAACTGGGACGCGGTCTCCCGCCATGAAGTCGCCGTCCCTTGGGTCCCTCCGACGCCCTACATCCCGACCCTCGCACGCCGTACCGTCCGCAAGGCAAGCTACTTCCGCCATACGGACACCAAGCCGGGTTCCTTCTATTACGTGGCCCCGTCGTTTCACGCGCCACCCCCGAGCCTCGTCAAGACCGTCGTCAAGGCTGTCAAGAGCTTTTTCAAGGCCGCTCCCAAGCCCCAGCCTCTCATTCAAAAGCTTCCGACCCCCGTCAAAGCAACCAGCTCGGGCTCGGATTCGTCCTCGGTTAGCACCATCGGCAAGAAGGGCTTTGCGTTTGGGTGTCTTCGTTCTTTGACAAGGTCGCGGTATCAAGTCGTCAAGGGGAGCATGAGAAGATTGTCAAGATCAGCAACGTCAAGGCTGAAGAGCCCAGTTCCACCTCAAGCTCGGGATTTTATCGCCACTGCTCGACCTCCGATGTGACATTTGTCTGTTTGCGCTCAGAGTTCTGAAGTGGAGGAGGGGAGGGGAGTTGGAGGTGGTGGAGGTGGTGGAGGTGGTGCGCTATCATGTTCTTGTCTCGGGCTCGGTTTCGTTTGCTTTGGTCTCCAGTCTTCAAGTTCCGGTCTCGGCATGTCCTTCGCTTTCTGTCCCTCTCGCCCTCGCTTTCGACCACCTCGCGGCAAGCCCGACGAGAACAACCACCTCAGCATAGGCTGAGCACGACTACACCCGCATAGGCTCGGGCACGACATTCACGACCAGCAGCTTTATCATCATCACCACCGGCCTGGCGCCACTTTTCTTCTCGTGCTCGTCAACACCGGTTGCGGAGGGTAGGGGCGGGAAGGACTATGGATGTTTGAATGGGGATGGCGGTGGACGAGGGGGTGGACCAGATGACGTGTATGATATGGGGAGGAGGAGGAGGGTATGCTCATGTGCGACTGGAGCAAGTGAGGTCAAGTATTGCCAGTCTTCGACAGACAGCGTGTCCGATCAAACACGTCCACAATGACAAACAACGCGTCCTCGAGCTGCGCTTGACCATATGACACGGTTCCTTGGGTCCAGCCTGTAGACAGCTTCCGCTAGAGCATCGCATCGTTGGTGTATGTCATTTGGGTTCGTGAAAAATCATACATTTGCGTTACTAGATCCTAGGTCTTTCTGATGCAATATCATCCTGGCAACAATGGCATAGACACATTGTCGTTCTCAGCGAGAGCTTCCTCTGCGCCCTTGTCTTCAGAAGTAGGGCCAAATTCGGCGTCTCCTTGACTTGGTTTGGCAGCCTTCGCAGTCGGAGGAACGGACACGTCCTCGATATTGACCAGACGCTCGCGGAGGAATGCTACCACGCCAGCGGATTTCGAGCCCGGAGACCCACCCTCGGTCCGGAGAGCAGGAAAGTCGTCATTCCAGTTCCGCACGAGTTGACTGCGTTGAAAGACATGCACCAGTCCCAGAGCGCTGAGCGGGCGACTTCCTGCCAGATACAATATCAGTGAATTATCAAGAAAATCACGGTTAAAGTAATTATTACCCATGGCAAAGTACAAGACGTTAGCGCCAAAGAGGACGGTGAATATCCCGTCGACGAAAGTCCAGAAACCACCGACAGATGTGATACCGTCCAAAACCGAAGAATCGCTGAACTCGGCCTCAGTTCGGATGATTCGAGGCTGCTGAAGGTTCACAATGATGAACCTCGAATCGGAGCCAGGTATGAACTCCGTCTGCATCGTCAGGAACTGGGGAATGTACACCGTTTCCTACAGTATGTCAGGGAAAAGTTCATACTACGTGAATGATCCGCACCGGTTTAGTCGCCTTGAGCTCGCGCACCACCCAACCCAGCGTTGCACGTATAGTGGTGTTGGCCCCGAGAAATACGGACTGGGCGCTGTTCCTTGCCGCCCTGACTGGAGGGGAGAGAATCTCGGAAATGCTCAGATATGACCTTCGTGTTGACCAAGCAATTAGGGTGAAGTCGAGTGCATCCATGTTGGCTGGGACACCGGTATTGGGAATCGCAGCTCGGAATTCCATACTCGCAAGTTCATTCCAACCGAAACGGCCTGAGGAAGTATGAATTTTTGGGACCGAGCAGGTGCAAAATCGAGGAAACTTACAAGATGTTTCCACACCGCCGATTCCGTCCAGTGTCAGCGAACCGCAATCGTGCTTCTCGTAGCCGTTCAGAGTCGTGACAGTCGAGAAGACCGTGATGGCACTGCTGCTGTAGTTGGTCTCGCCGGGTGGTAGTGGCTGCGACACCAGCGTGTTCTCCTGTATGAATCTAGCCTGAGATCTGAGAGACAATTCGGGGACTAGTGATTTACTATCATGTAGCGCAGATTTCCCGTCAAGATCTCTTGGTTGGAAGGAGTACTTTGCCTACCGAGCTGCGTTCCCGCCACAGTCCGCACGTAGACTTGAGATTCAAGTGGGCTGAGGACGATGGAATAGACAGCAAATCCGGCAACTCCGACCACAATCCAGTTGATAACAAGGGCACGAGGCGCGATAATGAACGGAGATTCACCCCTGCAATATGGTAAGACCAAGTTAATCGGGAGGAAATAGTACCTTATCAGCGGCCGCGTTACGGAGCGGTTCATGAAAACGGTCTGGATGTTGTACAATGTGGAAGTGCATCCACCAAAGAAACCCCACCGCGACCTCACCGCACTGGCAAAGCGAAATACGAGAGACAATGCGAGGCAGATGAGGACAACGGTGCTGAATCCCGCGTAGATGAAGGGCATGTATCCTAGAAGGTATACGAGGTCCACCCTATCGTCCGAGTTGATTGTGATTTGGAATACGAAAACCTGGAAGATCAACAGCACTGAGGCGGGTTAGTCTTGCACATTTATCGAACTTGGGAAACCCACAGGTGAGTTCCACTGCAGTGAGGGCGATATCGAGTACACCAGCAATCCGAGAATTAAACTCTCGAATACTCGTCAAGGCAGCGAGAACGCTGGCGACGGTTAGAATATGCTCTCAACAAGAGTGAATGAATACTCACACAAAAAGATGGTGGACCAATACCACCACATGCACCGCGGTGATCATGAAAAGCCGACTCTGCCAGTGCTCAGCCCAGTGGTCAAGATCGACGATTTTGTAGGCCACGTCGTAGGGCGCTAGGTCGAAATGAATCATCAACCCGAGTGCGACCGCATTGGAGAAGAGGAGTAGCCGAAAGATGTAGACCCTCCATGTAGACGAGTACAAGAATGAGTGGAGGCCGTCTGCTGCCCGGGAGAGAATCGAAACCATGGTCGCCAGCGGTGGTGTGAACCCCTCGCGTCTTCCTATATAATATTATCGTGGAACCGACACGCCGTCAGGCGACTTTGTTCTATCAGAACATGTTACCCTACATATGGACTCGATAGGCGATATGTGACGCCTAGTGAACCTATGGTCGAATTATTTAGTCCAGTAAGCGGAGAATCTTGCTTGGCGAACAAATCAGAATTAGCCAGAGGAGATGTATTTTTCTCACCAAGTCGTTAGAACGGTATTTCCTGGCTCACTGTGACCACGGCGATCTCAGTGAAGGGGTATGATAATGGTCTCGGTGTCATTGTGTTCATCCAAAGGTTTACGACTTGTCCGATCAAATGTCAAGATTGTTTGGTTATCCGATCTTTTGAACTTGTTCTTGGCTTCCTTCCGAGACTAATGTACACGCCTCGTGAACAATCCAACATGTGGTTTCTTTCGTGGGGAGTTTTCGTAAATAAAAAAAAAGTGCCGCGTCTTGAGCAGAGGAAGTTGAGAGGAAGTGTAGTTCGTGCCATACATAGGTAAAGGAAGAACCCCAGATGAAAGCCCAAATGAGAGGTGGATAGGGCTCTGGAGGTGATAGCGTTTGCCGGGACATAGGATCAGCGCTCAGCGTGCAGCCAGCCCCAGACGCATGTAGGAGCGCGTTAATCCGGTCAGAAATTGTCTCGGCGGGTTCTGGGTCGATAAAAGCGCTAGTTGTTTCCATTTCACCATCTAGAGAATGCGGCTGAGCGCTTGAAGATAGGCAATTTGAGGCAGGTGCAGCACAGGGGCGCGACGGCGTGTGTCATGGGCGCGGTGGCGGTATGAGATCAAGTTGAGGCGACAAACAAACAAGCTCTTCTTCCCAACTCCCATGTTAGCGCAAGAGCTCATCGACATCATCGTGGACGAAGTCGCGCATACCGACGATTTGCGGCCCGTCAGAGACCACACGGCTCTGAAAGCGTGTTCCCTAACAGCTCGAGCATTCCGCGTGCGCAGCCAGCGCCGTCTTTTCCAATCCCTCACATTGAAATCCCCCAATATCGACCACGTTTGCGTCGGATTCATCCAGAATCCGACTCTGGCGTCCTACGTTCGCGATTTCTGCCTTCATCTTCCCCATGAATCGTTCAGCCAGCTATTGTCATCGTTCTTCCCGCTTTTGAAGAACCTTGACCGCTTATTCATTCAATTCGAGCGTCAATCTTTTGCATGGCGGCAGTCGCCCGCTCAGCTCGTGTTCCCTGCTGAATTAATCCAGCTTCTTTCCCTTCCAACTCTCCGATGCTTCGGGCTTCAAAACTGCTCATATCTCCCTTTTTCGGTCATGCGATACGCCACCCGATCATTCGAGGAGGTGGTTCTCGTGCATGTTGACGGCAGAGATGACAAGGCGTGCCCTCTCATGGACGAGGCGTCTCTTTCCAACGATATCCCAGCCCTTAGACGTCTGCTCCTCCAGCCCCCGGGCACTTTCAAGAGCTTCCTCCTCCACGAGGGAAATGCGAGTATCTTGAAGAATCTTCGGGATATCGAACTCCGTTTGGGAGACTACGAAAGGCCGCCGAGTGTTGATTCAGATATTCCGGTGAAGCTCATGTCTATCCCACATCTGAGCGTAGATGTCGATGGTAGGCAATTTACCGCGATGATTTGGAGGCATAAACTAAAACTTCCCAGTTTTCTGGACCGCGGCTCATTGCTCGCGGCTGCTGTACTTTCCCAAGATGCCTCACATCCGTGTGTTGACTCTGAAGTCTCGCACCAGCCAGCTGCACATAGCCGAGTCACTGCAATGCCTCGCACTCCGCCTTCCCACTTGCATGCCCAATCTCGAGGTCCTCAACTTTTTCTTCGACTCCCAGACCGTTGATCCCACCAAGCCCCACTATCCCGAGATGGACGATGCATTGGCCAACCTCACGTTTTTGAGAGAGGTCAATTTCATCACTGGCGCGAATTCATACAATAGATTCTACATGGTGGAGGATAGTTTGAGGGGAGCGCTACCTTTAGCGAGCGATGCGGGGCTGCTTCGTATCAAGAGCTCCAAGATATATAGCGAGGCTACCCGGAGGCGCCCAATATACCTATTTTCGAGTTAGAATGACATCCTCTGATCGAGGCTCCATCGACGCCGTAGAGCAAATTGACTCGAATTGATACCGGCCAGTCGTAAGCATTGGATACACCATTTTTTGAACACTCATCTTCTTGTGTGAAGTACTTGTTTTTTCCAAGGCACAAAAAATGTATGTATCGCAGAGCTCTTCTTCTGAAAACGCTCGAACGCTCAAAAATTCAAATGGCTACATTCTAAATCCATTGAACCATACAGACAGGCAATGAACTAATCATCCTCGGCCTCAGAGTCTTCCTTCCGACTCCGAGACCCCCTGGCAAACACCGCATCGGCCAGAAAATGAAGACCATACTTGGACCATACGCAAGTCATTAGACGCGTACATAGTGTCCAACAACGCGCCCCTAGATCATATAAAGTTACGTGAACTAGGATTCGGCCACGCCGAATTGAAAGTGGTATTAAATTTCAGGCGAGAAATATGCATGTTTCAAAACAGAATCCGCGGACATGGTCTCAATACTACTGCGGTGGGGACCTTGTTGGGGTGTTTGGGTTTGAAACCATCTAATCTCGTCACTCAGCGGAGGGAGCATGACTCGTGGCGGATAGACAGGTGAGGGATTCTCCTAGCTTGTCGCAGGCAATGTCTGAACGAACTACGTGAGCGGATTTGCCTTTTTGTTAAAAGACAGAAATGGCTTCCAGCATTACGCGTCGTCCATTCCGGTCTACTGCGTCAGTGAGGTGTTGTCGCTGCAAAAGCTTGGTCAGCACTACCAGAGGGACGAAAGATCCCTTCAAGCGACCCTATGTCCCATTTCATCTGGACCACGAGCTCGAGAACGCAGCTTTTAATAGTCAGCAGCAGACCCTCGCATCGTGGTTCCCAGTTGAAGAGCATGTGGCAAATTCCGTCCGACCACGCGTTGGCCACACGTCTTAAGCTTGAGTCCACCGCGTGGATATGAGGGAGCATTTGCTGGAAGGGGTGCATACGACCACTGTAGCGCAAGAGGATCGGATGGAGCTCGAGTTCATTGCAAAGGAGAGGAAGTGTGGGATGTATATGTGCAGCATTTTTGGGAAGGATCTCCTGTCGACAGTAATACATACGAGTTAGTGGCGCTAACACATCCCCCACCAAGTTCAACTCCATGCACATGAATACACCCATCGATCAATATAAAACTGGGCCCTCGGACCTGACTCTAGCCAAAGACTCAATCCGTCATTCCGGAGAGCATTGAGCTTGTCCAGAATTACGGGATGCGGATCTGGACCATTAGACGTGAGGAGCGCAACGGTTTTAAGGGCATGTTGAGGGGTGCGAAGGCGGGATTCGAGCATTCTGAGGAAAAGAAGGTAGTCAATGGGAATTGAGATGGACGTCCCGAGACAGATCTCGTTGAGACGTTGGCATACTGGCGGACTACCGGGCTTATGGATGAGCATATTCAAGTGCGAATCCACGGCTTGGCTGGTCCCGCTGTCACATACGAGGGTGAGACTGGTGAAAAAGGTATATTTGTTGAGGATTTCAGCAGTGATGCGGGCCTCAGGAAGCTCTTCAAGGCACAACCGCCACGGCGTGCATGAGGAACGGAGAAAAAAAGCGTCCAATCGGTCGAGCGAGAGGTCCTCCAATCCAAACCACAGGGCTAGTTCGGCCAAAGCAGGCGCTCGCAAGTAGTCCAAGACCTCGTGATCGGATACGTAAAGACGTTCCAGATGCACCAAGCCAATCGCTGGAGTATTGGGCTCTTCCCACAGACGGCTGTCCCAAGAAACCATGATCCTGGCCTCGACAAGATTTGGGTTCGTATCATCTCAAGTGGAGGACGAACGGAATCCTCCAATTTGTCACTGTAGTCTGCGTAGACGGTGGCCCAGAGGGAAGGAGTGGAGAGGGAAATCTCTCGCCAACGACGGCAGACTTGGGCGAGAACCCATGAGGTTCTTTCCGTGCCATCGAGTGGGTGCGTACCCTGCGTCCACGAGAATATCTCGACTAGGACTTCGGGAGGCATTCGTCTGAGCCGCGAGAGGATAGCAGCAGTCTCCGAATGATACTGCGAGAGTTGCGCCTCTTCCGCCTCAAGCTGGGCAAGTCGATTCTTGAGTTTGACGATCTCGTCGGAGAGGCACCCCAAACGCGCCCCAGTTTTCGACACGACTGCGCGCAAGTACGCCACTTCTGCGCTGTTCGGCGGCTCATTCGACTTTGCCAGTTGCTGGCATGGGACCAGGGTCCAGGGAGTGGCCGCGGGTATGGTTTCATCCTGGGTGGCCTTGTGAGCGATGAAAAGCACGTAAGTAAAAGCAGAGTCACGAACAATCATGCTGGTAGCGCGGTCAGAGCTTTAAACGTTGTAACAATTGGAGGGTAGTGGCGGTAGGAAAGGACTCCAAAACGGTCACGTGTGATCGCATTTCTTTCATTGCAAGGTCATTCTAATACTACACGAGGCCCGTATACTATAACTAGATAGCGCAGGTAAAAAAAAGAGTCGTCGTAAGCGTAAGAAACATGAAGTGAATAATGGTAAGTACAAATGAGTGCAGTTCGTGAATTGGAAGGGTATCGAATAGTTAGTGAATGACAGTGAGTTCGTTGGGATGGGTGAGATACAGTGGTGAGTACATGTAACGATGTTCCAGACAGAGCGAAGAGAGGGAGGGAAAGAAGAGGGGCGTTCAAGCCCACACTTTGGGCCCAAAAGTCCCGTTGGCAATGAGGAGAGGCGTGCCCATCGCATCGGCGGTGTTCTGCCAGACGGTGTTTCCCCACCAGTTGAGCGTTACACCGCCGTTGGAGTACTGCACGCTGAAGAACATGATGATGAGGCAAAACGCGACACCAGCGTCGAGCCCGGCGGAGAGAATATAGTTGTAGCGCATCCACCACCGGAAATGACGCCGCCGGATAACAAAGTTGAAGATGAACCCGGTGAGCGCCCACGCGGCGTAGTTGTAGGGACCTGCGGCTGGAATCGCAGCGACACCTCCAAAGAATACGGGGATGTTCACGTAACGCCAGTACGAGAGCGGGAAGCGACGTGCGAGGAAGTAGAAGGGCACCGGGAGGATTACCCCGACGAGTAAACCCCAGAGAAGAGGGTTGTACATGCCACTTTGGCTGAAGATGCGCTGAGGACCGATAGCCCCGAACATCACACCCGCGGCCGCAAACTCGTCGTTGGAGGGGCAGACAAAGCTGTTGACGGCCTCGGGAGTGCAGATGCCAGCGACGTGGGAGAACATCCAGGTCTGGGTTCCGGTGACGACAAAGGCAGTGATGAGGGTGGACACCATCTGAATGTTAAACATCGTGCGGGGAGGAATTTTCTGCACAAGATATCAGAAACACGCGAGACAAGAAACAGAGAAGGAAACGGACCATGTAGTGCCCAAGCTTGAGATCCCCAGCAAAGGTAATACTCTGCGCGGTGCTGTTGTACGCGATCGCCTTGAAGATGATGTTGGCGACGGGCTTGCCAGGAAGAGCGTATCCGGCGATCAACTCCTCGACGACCTGAAGGGCGACATGCGAGTTGGCGATGGCCTGCAGCATCGAGAGCGGAACGGCGAAGAGGACGCCAAGGAAGAGCGCCAAGGCCGCGGCCCAGATGGGGAGTTGGGTGGGGAAGATCTCGATGGCGACAAAGATGAAGAGCGTGGAGATGACGGCCACCGCGGCGTACCACCACCCAGGAACCTCGGCGTAGCGCATCATCAGGCGGGAGTGGACGTCACGCTCGTCCTTGAGCCCCGAGCGGAAGCGACGGACGAGATCACGACCAAACCACACTGAAAACAGGATCAGGCTAAAATCAAAAGGGAAAAGGATGAAGACGTACGCCCAGTGTGAGTGAAAATGGCGCCCGCCGTGGCAAAGGCAACAAAGTAGCCCATGCACATGGTGCTGGACAAGAACATGGGCGAATAGGTGACATAGAGGTCCTCGCTGAAATTGCCATTGCTGTCGAAAACCGCGGAGATGTTGTACGGCATCCCAGTGTTGTCAAAGGTATTGAAAGCGGATATGGGGAGGAAGGCCGTATAGAACGCATTCTTGACTGTAGCAGGGTTAGAACAGCGAGGGACGGGTAAAGGACGCTCACAATAAAGAATAGGCACGATAAACCAGAAGCAAATGACCACCGAGGCCATGATGTTCATGGTAGCCCACCAGGGGACGACTAGAGGGCTGCCGATAAACGAGATTTGCGCCCAGTCGAAAGTGACGACGCTCATGCCGAGGCCAGAGAGAGAGCCAAAGAGGGCGTTGACGGTGACGTTGGTGGGTGCGATCTGAAGGATAATTCATCAACCGTGCGGAACAAACGAGATAAAACGTACCCAAGTAATCCAGCTGAAGAAGCTAAGAGCGGTGAAAAGGTATCCGGGGACCCAGTACCAGGCGAAGCTGCAGGCGCAAACGATGAGGAAGAAGCGCTCGCGGGGCATGTGGCCACGGTCGCGCTTGCCATAGTTCTTGTGGAGGGTGTTGAAGAGCGCAGAGTTGACCAAGGCGCTGGGCCAGATCATGGAAGAGGGCCAGACGACGTACGGCCGGAGCATGCCGCCGAGGGAGAACCCGACGAATTGGGTGCCGAGGACGAGGAGGATCTGGTAGCTCCACGGAATCTGCTGCTTGAAGTACATTTGCTGGGTTGCAAGAACATCCGTAGCGTACGCGCCGACGTAGGCGATATTGGCCATGGTCGTGATGCATACATGCTCCTGAGAATGGAGGTGAGTAGTGGGTTATCAGACTTGGCGCAAAACACACCTTGATATTGAAAGGACCCGGGTTCAACGACCAGACGTAGTTGAGGGTTTTGAACTGCCGCGAAGGAAGCGTCCATTCGAGGAACTTGCCCATGGGAAGCGAAATCAACTGAGCGACAATAGAAGTGATGAAGACGGAAGGAGCTAGAGATGCGACGTGAGGGAGGAGAGAGGAAAGAATGACCAGGAACGTACCCCGATACTCGAAGACCTGATTGATTCCAGCCAGTAGAACGGTCAGGAGGATGCCGAGGAACCACCTAGTGCACTGTTAAGCGACGACGAGGAACGAATCAAAGGACGGCATACATGCGGAAGGTATTGACCGGCATGAGGGGGTCGTCGACAGAGCTCACTGCAGCTCTGACCTCTGGATACGGCGACTCGCTGAGATATGACTATGAGGGCCAGGCGGATGCAAGAGAACAACTAACGCACTCGTCAAATTCCACAACTGTAGATTCCCGCGACTCGGCTCTGGAAGGAGCGGAGTATCGGTCGGATGAATCGAACTCGGAAGGCGAATAGGCAGATGATTTGGCGTCCACGGGACGACCAGCCCTGGTGCTGATGGACTCCAAGCTTATGGCCTTGGCCAGCGGCTTCTTGAGGTCGAGGTTGGGGTCGTTGAGATGCTCCATCACGTAGTCGACATCCTCGGGAACATCGGGGACGGTCCGGCGGCGAACGTACTGAGGCAAAGCCTCGTTGGACGTGAGGTACGGTTTCAGGTCGTCTTCCATGGGTAACGACGGAAGGACGGGGAGGGAGGGGGGACGGGTTTCGCGGGGAGGGGGATAGAGGAATGGCTGGCGCGCGCTCTGGTTTTATAATTGTGTCCTCGAAGAAGTATCGTCCCAAAAAGGAAATGGGAAGACAAAAGAACAAAAGCGCGTCTCGTCCTCAGAGACAAAAAGAGGTATGCCGGTATGCAACCGATGCGCTTCGGTAGATGTCAATTAGTCCAGAGGATCGGACAGCTTGACGAGATCATTCTGCTTGGGGGTCTCCAAAGTGCCGCTTGAGTGCGGCACATTGCCAACAAGGACGACGGCCCTAGGGAGGGTAACCAGCACACAACGAAGGGTGCTGGCACGCTCAACAAGGCACCGAGTACAGATCAGCCAGGGGCATCTTGAAGAGCATGAGAGCTCGCCTGCTAATAAGCCGACCGCTATTGTTCTTATTATCTCGGGCGAACAAGTATGATTCGACAAGGTGACGGCGGCAGCTTCGTCGATCTTCCTTTTGTGTTGGCCGTGCCGTCTTGTTCGGGGAAACGCCTGGACATGCGAGTGGAATGGACTGCAGGAACGGCAAGAGTTGGCCAAGAGAGCCTCGGATCACGGCCGAAGAGTGCCGAAAAATCGTTTTCATCTGCCCACAAGTGCTTCGGACGACAGAAAGGGAAGACACATTCACGATTGCTGGCTCCTCCTCGGATGGACCACCTGGTAAAGGCTACACCCCCCTGGAGATTCAGAATTGTCTCTGAATCTGGCCCTAGAGGGACGATCGTTACATCCTCATAGAGGAAGGGCCTCCCTCGACAGTTTCCCGATCTTGGACTGCCTTGGACAGCGAGGAGCCGCAATGGATCGTTGCAAAATCCGCTTCTTTCCCTAAACGGTCTTCCAAGGAGCCCCACGACATCGTCAAAGAGCTGAGGGTATTGTCAAAATTGTCGCATATCAATGTGAGTTGCTGCTTTCTCTCGAGGCGTGTCGGGTGGTTCGACGCTGTTATCTTGAAGCCCGTTTTCTCCTCTTCCCTTCGCTTCAACTTCCGCTCGAAACTGACTTGGTTTATCCAAAGATCATCCCCGTTCTCTCGCATTTCAAGGATGCTGGCACATCCCTGTTGACGATGTACCTTCCTTACATCCCCGTGTCCCTCTCGCAAATATTGGCGTCGACATACTTCTCCCCGTTCACCCTCACGTCCTCTCCCGAACCGGCAAAGGAGACTGACATGGTCATCCTGGCGAAATCCATTTCATTCCAAATCCTCCGAGCGCTCGCGTACCTCCACGACCCCACCCGATGCATCACACACCGCGACCTGAAACCGGCCAATATCCTCCTCACACCAGAAGGGCGGGTTACTCTCATCGACTTTGGGATCGCACGAGACGCCCTTGGCGATAGTCGGGGCGATTTGTGGCCAGAGGATCCAGAGCGCATGTACTTTGAGGTGTCCACAGGGTAAATTCACTACTTGCCCGTCCACAAACAACTGCTGACGGAACGCAGGCCCTACCGCGCACCAGAGCTACTATTTGGGACGCGCAGGTACGACGCGAAAGCCATAGATTTGTGGAGTCTCGGGGCGGTTTTGGCGGAAATGTTCACCGCCCTGCGCCTTTGCTCCGATGACGAGGATGAATTTGGTAGCGATGAGGAACCACCAGTGAATGGCGCCCAAGCCGGAGACCCGCCTTTTGTCGTTCCACCTCACATGCGAATTGGTGCTTCGGAAACGTATTGGTTCCGAGACTCGCTTTTCAATGGGAGGCGGGACGAGATTGGACTTGCATGGAGTATCTTCAAGATTCGCGGGACGCCAACGAAGGAAAACTGGCCTGTGCGTTTGTTTCAGCAGCATTTGGACGCGACTAACATTGGCTGTAGACATTCCGCGATCTGCCTCAAGCGTCGAGTGTCGAGTTCACGGTAGTCTCAGGCGCGCCGTTAGCGTCTTTTCTGCCGAATCTTCCTCCATCTGCCCCAGCGATGCTCGACCTGATCGAGAAGCTTCTCGTTTATCCACCACACGAGAGGCTGCATGCGATGGATGCTTTGAATCACGGGTGGTTTGAGGGCGGGGTAGTGCTTTCCCGGGAGTACCCAATCGAAGGAGACGAGCGGGTGCTGTTTGAGTTGGATGGCAGGGAGCTGCAGGATATTATGCGTCGGATATTGCGATAAACGCTCATTAGAACGTCCGGGTCGTGGAGCGATAGTACGAGGGGCGAGTGTCAGGTTAGCCAAATGCATTGACCGAAGCTACCCTGCTGACTGTCATCCAGTCCACCACGAGCCAATGCAAGACGCTCGGGACAAGTGTGCCACTCGGATGATGTAATCAATTCCGCGATCACCCAAGTACCATTGTGCTTCAAGATTTATCGAACAATGGTAGATTTCGGGCCAACCTTGATCACGCGTTGGACCGCTCCCTCGCTTGTCTTCCACCACCATGTATTTGAACGGACCGCGCGAACATTCTCGCAAAATGCTCGCGAGTCTACAGCGTGACATCCGCAGGCTGGAAGAGAAGCAGCGTATCCTCGAGGAACAACTGTATACCCTCCACGATCCGCACCATTGTGACCGTTGTTGGGAAAAGCACTCGAGGATAGAGGACGAACTCCAGGAGCTGAATGAGAAGCAGCTTATCCTCGAGCAAGATCAAGTTACTTTCCAAACCCTCCTGGCCTGCATCAAATACCCAATCTTAACCCTTCCCGACGAGATCACTTCCCTCATATTCATCCACCTCGTCGCCGATTCCGACAGGGATCATGCACCCTCCCCGAACACGGCGCCGTTGTTGCTCCTACAAGTTTGCAGGCGTTGGCAACACATTGCGCTAACCACGCCTCAGCTATGGGCACGGCTGGAATTGTCCACCCTCATGCTTCCGCCGCACTACCTTGGGAAAGTGCCGCGATGGTTCGAGCGCGCGAAGGCGCTACCGTTGTCTCTGCACCTCACTGCACATGACGCGGATGATATGGATGACCTACGTACCCTGGTCTCCTTGGATGCCTCGCGACTCGAGTCGTTGACGGCTGTTCTTCCCCTCGAGGCCTTTCCCCTCGACAATACTCAATTCCCCCTCCTAGAATGCGTCACCCTGGGTCCGCTTTGTTTTCGACCAGCTGTCGAGGTTTATCCTCCCTACACCTGTTTCGAAAATGCCCCGCGTCTCCGCGAGGTTCACCTCCTCAAACCCGCTACCCCAGCACTATTCATCCTTCCCTCGGCCCAGCTCACCAAATTCACTGGACATGGGTTCACTGCGGACCAATGTCTCGATTTCCTGCGTTGCGCGCCATCCCTCGTCGAGTGCACGTTGCATGTGGAACTCGACGACCCACCCGTCGACCGATCGACCCGTGCGGACCTACCCCAATTAAAGTCATTTTGCATTGAGAGGTCCGAGTACAGCGAAGAGGTCGAGCATACCTCTGCAGCAGCGATACTCGACCTCCTCGATGCCCCTTTGCTCGAGCGCCTCGAGCTCGTCGGCCTCCCGAATCTACACCACTACGCAGATGAGATGGTGCGCTTCTTCTCCCGGGTGTCCAAATCGCTCCGCGAGTTTTCGTACATCTCTGTCGTTGGAGATGAGGAGGACACCGAAGCAGCGTACCTCGACCCCGTTGCAGCCAATTGGCTCGACTACCTACCCCACTTGACGCATATCGCGTTCTACAATCCCGATCAGGAGTTTATGGATCGCTTCATCGACAAGCTTGTCGAGACCACCTTCCTCCCGCGCCTCCGCTCCTTGCGGTTGATCGACTATACTCTATCCGTCGACTTGGTGTTCCTCATGGTCATCTTTACCCGCTCCTGCATCAACCTCAGCGCGGTAGGACGTGACCAACTTGAGGCGTTTGATCTCATTTGGCGAGACGTGAACTTCGCCCAAAGTTTGCGGGACGAGGCGCAGTTGTTGGCACCGTGTGTGAAGGAGGGCCGCCAGTTTTTTATAGGCGTGCCGGGGGTTAATGAGTTGGCCAAGTGAGTTGGTCTTGTGTTCTTTCTCTCATCGTACTGATGCTTTAATAGGTGGATAGAGTTTCCGAGCCCAGTGTACTTTCATGTGTAATGACGATACGTAATCTAACTTTTAAGCCTTACCATTTGTGCCCCACTGTCTTGACCTTGAAAGGGCCAGAAGATTGAATTTATTCATCCGCAGCCCAGACTATTACTGCGCGCGCGTGATCCCTTGTTGGAGGTCGAACGGAGATAGACGAAGACCCGCCCTCCCCCAGCTCTTTCTCGTCGCCTGCTCGACCTGTCGCGGCACTACAAGCTCGCCAGCCTTGACTTCTCCTCCTTGCAATGGCCGACCCGTGGAAAGGGCGTCGAGAACGGTGGCCAGATCCTCTTTGGTGGGGCGGAGGGCGGAGGGTACTACCGGCTCAGCGGATAGCGGGGTCGCGAGTTGAAGGTGGTGGCGGGTATACATCGAGTCCGGGCGACCGGCGAGGTTGCTGCTATCTGCAACAATGTCAGCCTGCTTAGCAGGGATGGCAAGTGGAGACGCACGGTCTCTCCAGGCTGCGAGATCTCCACGGGCGAGGTCGTTATCTGGGGCGTAATTCGTCAGTCAGAGACCCAAGGGCTGGGAGAGACGACGTACAGAAGCGTCTAGGATTGGCCTGTTGCATCGCCAGGGCAAGCGGGGTAGCCGTCGAAGAGGCGAGAGCTCTGAGACCACGAAGTCGGAGGTCTAGCGGCGAGGTCAATGAGAGTGGGTGATCAGACAGCGAGAACGTACAATCGCGAGATCCCTTATTGAGAGGCGCAATGAGGGTGGACGAACTAGCGAGGATACTCAGATAGAAGGGCATAGTATATGTGGTGGAGGGTAGAGTGGAAGGGGAGGGTGGCTGACAGACTTGTCTCGTCTTGGGTGGCTGGCATTGGATAGTCTCCCGCAGTCAGACTGTAGTATCACCCCTTTGAATGGGAAGGCATTGGATTGTATGCTTGCCTGTTCGACGCGTCGAAAACGCGCTCTGGCGCATGGCCTCCGCGCCAGTTCATGACCGCGTGGCAAAGCGCTCCCGTGAGCGCTTATTTCTCTCCCGCCCATGATGGTTCGCACATCGCCTTCTGGTCTTCATCTATGGCGCCGAATAGTTCAGGAAATGCAAAGCAGACGACCGAGATAATGATTTCCGCCTCAATTGAGGGTCAGTGGTTTGTTGGGAAGAGCCTCCAAGCTGTGGTCTGATCGCTGTCCAGGTGTCGAATTCAGCTATCAAGACCCTAACATTCAGCCCCAGAAGATCGCACTGTACAAGACCAACGAGTCGAATACCTTCAAGGTTGGACGAACAATTTTGGCGCCAGGCAACAAGAAACTGGGCAAGGACCATGTGCGCTTGACATTCCAGGACTCCAAGGTCTTGCGCCTCCTTTCGCATAGAGTCGGGCGCCTGTCTGACTCTAAACAGGTCTCTATAACTCATCTCGGTTCTGGGAGCGGGACGTGGGTGCAGTCCAAGAAGGGTTGCCTCGTCAAGGACAAGCCGCACACTCTCAAGGACGGAGACCGCATTGTGTTCGGTGCAGAGGCGGATGCAGGGCTGGCCCAGGTCTGTTTTCAGACGCCCTGGGTGCGTCGTTTTGTTCTGACTGTCTGCAGGACCCCGAGGCCGTTCGCGTCAAAGTCAGATTTTTGACAGAAGGCCCTCCTCAAACGAAAGCTCCACCGTCCCCGAAAAGGACGCCTCCACCTTCTCCCAAAAGTGCCTTATTGGAGGCCCCGACTGCCAAGTCTACTTCGGACGCAAAGCTCCAACTTCCACCTCAGCATCATCATCGGAGAGCCAGCAGCCTCGGTGCGCAAGACAAGCCCAAAGAACTGGTCCCATCTGCACCTGTTCCTCCAGCGCAGGTCCGTCTTTTTCCCTTTGGACGACATGTCTGCTCATCCTTTCCCTAGGCATCTCACACGATATTGGACAAGCACATCAAGGTTCCCTGGTCGGAGACGTTCAGGCTCGGATTCGGCGTCAACGCCCTCACAGGCGAATTCACCGCCTCGAGCGCTCTCCGTCCATTCAAGTTTACAGAAACTACGAAACCAGGCGTGAGCCGAATCTTGGTCGAGCGGTTACAGTGGGATGGCGTGAAAGAGCTACGGGACGAGTTTGAGATGGAGGCCGGTGCGACGATGAATCTGCCGTGCCCGCTGGGAGCCAACGCTAGGATTGCCTCTGTCCTCTCGACCAACACTTCCTCCTCCACCATCCTCATCCAGTACAAAGTCGACTCGGACTTTGCACCAGAGTACATTCCGGAGGGCGTGCGGCTGAAGGACGGTTTGGAGAACGTTCCTGATCCAGCGTTTCGGGAGGAATTTGGGGATTACTACATTGCGGGTCTCCAACGATCGTATAGTTGTCGCATGATTGTCGTTTGCAAGTGCGTTGGTCCTCGTCTATCCTCCTTAGCAGTACTGACTGGTCCCAAAGGGTCAACGAGCAAACTATTACCGAGCGCCACGAAAAGGAAGCCGCTGCTCTGGTGGACAGATACTTCAAGGGTAGCATCAAGGCTATCGACCTGGAGCAAGAGACGTCGAGTATCTCGCTCACGAGCGTCATAGTCGACGCTGAAGGCTGTACCCCGAATCCCAGCAGCGTCTTCTCCGTGTCTGTCAAAGATGCGCCCAAGACACTATCCATGCTCAAGAACGCTCCCGGCGTCCCGCGCGTGGCCTACTTGTATCATTATAGGTACGCAGCTTCCCATCGACCAGTTTCACAGCACTAACACTCTTACAGCCGTATAAATGCTTCAAAATTGAGCCCGCAAGTAGACGTTAGCAAGGCTATGTTTTACAAAGTGCAGTCTATGCGGGGCGTCTACGCGGATCTCCAAGCCTGCCTCCTCCATCCTGCCTTGCGCGAGTTTGCCTTTGACTGCCGCACCATACGCAGAGTCCTCAAACGGTTCGAGGACCAACGACAATCCATCGTGTATACGACCAGAGGAGACAACAAGGCGGATACCCTCCTCAAGGACCTCACCAAAGCCAAGGAGAAGGCTGTCACGCTCATGAGGCGATACGAGTTTATCCGCATCGTCCGTGATATGGACAAGACCGTCATCTCGCACGCCCCGAAGCCTGTCGACGGCGGCTTCTGCTTTTATCGATGGGACTGCGGTATGGTTGACGCCGCCAGGAAGGTTACATCGCTCAAGGCGTACGACCTAGTCTCATTCACGCCGCCGTCGAATTACAAAGCCTTCCAGCTCGAATGGCAGACACCTGTTACCGATGGGACGTCGACGCTGCACCAGCTGCTTCACCTCTCTACTCCCCGGGAGGCGATAAGCTTCCAGACGCAGAATTTTGGACAGGTGATGCCGCCACCGCCGCCTCCGTCGCCGGGCAAGAAACCCGTCAAGCTGCCCCCACTGAAGGGAACGGAGCCCGCGGTCGACAATGGGGTATTCGCGTTTGTACTCGCGGACCACCAGCCGTGCTACATCCTGGGGTGGAGCATCTCGTGTTACTGGCCCGAGGGCAAGGCGGAGCCTACGATTGACGTTGACCATCTGACCAATTGCGTATTATCGGACCGTCTGGCGGTGTTGGTGGATAATTCGCGCGCGGCGAGGTGGCATTGTAAAGTCACTTTCGTCATACAGTCGGCGTATAATTTCCCGGATTTGAGGGTGTAGTGTATGTAATTACATTTGCTCGATTGTAATAGCACAAAAAA
Source organism: Roridomyces roridus (assembly GCA_029378245.1). NCBI lineage: Eukaryota > Fungi > Basidiomycota > Agaricomycetes > Agaricales > Mycenaceae > Roridomyces > Roridomyces roridus. The sequence goes on from JARKIF010000005.1 coordinate 3,043,510, forward strand.
CTTGTAAAGCAGCTTCGTCTCGTGAAACCTGCTTGCGATATACACGACACTGGGCGCGTTAGGGATTTGGGATGGGCGGGAATGGGAACGTTCAGATAGTCGGCGACGACGTAGGTGCGCCTCGTCTCCGCCCATCACCAGCTCCATGCGGCCCTTCAGCAGCTGCGTTCTCTCGAACGTGTCGATTTCGATGTCCCGCAGGCTGCAGATCTGCATCCACCTCCTCCACACGCTTGCATCAGCCCGTCGTCCCGCCGGTCGTTCTCCGTGATCACAATCCTCAGCAGGTCACACGAGGCATCTAAAGCTGTAGCCCCTCCTTGACGGGCAGAGACCCTACATGGCTCTTCAGAATCACAGGAGGGAACGTCGCGTTCGTCCGGCACCTTGTCTCGCCTTGGATTCCATTTCAGCGTAGTGTTCCGCAAAGATGTTGTGGTGTATCGATGTGGACCGGAGGTCGACATGCTTGGCTCGCAGGACAACCTTGAGGACACGGCCGACCGGCAGAAACTCGTGGCAGGGGACCTCAATCGTGTAGTGTAGTGTATTACATTTGCTCAATTGTAAAAGCACAAAAAACCTGTGAAGCGGATTAGTCTCACGAGGCCCCTTGCGGAGGTGGTACGCACGATATATACAAGATGAAGCACTTGGAGATACAGCTCAAAACGACGAGACTCATTTCATCATCAATCTGGGCGCGTCTTGCGTTTCCCGCGACTCGTCGACTCTTCGGGCTGCGGTGCTGGTACGAATTGCGGCGTCACCTCGTCGTCGTCGTCTTCGAATGGTGTGAACGCAACGGGCAAAAGGTCGCCTGAGAACGAGATATGCATTGCAAGACATTAATTATTACAGAATAAAATATGGAGAAAGGGCAAATGGGAGCGTACACACCCGAGTCGTCCCTGAATTGGATGAACAGTGGCTCCCAGTTGGCCACACCCGCGTCTCGTATGGACAGCTTGTGCTCATCGAGGACGGTGAACTCGCCCTTGAGCTTGCCGCGTTCTTTCACGGCTTTGCAGAGCTCAAAGTCGTCCGCGGAGGTAACCCTTGGCACGTCTTCGACCTGATTCACTTCCGATGAGAGAGCGGACAAGACTTCGGCTTTGAGCGCGTTGATTGAGATGGTGGGCGCAACGGTGGTGAGGACCGTCAGCGTGTGCGTCTTGACGAGGACCTGGAAGACCTTTGGCTGGGTCTTTGGAGGCTAAAGCAAAAGACTGAGACGCGTCTTTGTGAGATTTGTGAAAGCTCACCATGGCTGGCGACGCGAAAGATTAGAGACCGGTTTTATTTGGTGCACAAACATCTACTCTCGGACGATGAGCACGACCAAGGAGCAGCAGGCCGTCGGTCCCCAGCCACACGTCGCCGAGCTCGGCACAACCAGCGCACCCCTCAAGAGCGCCGCCTTCTTCATCGGCGCGTACTGCAAGGAATTCAATGGTGGCCTCCGTCATCCATTTCGGAGAACCTCCCGTCCACTGACCACGATACCGAATGAACAGAGGACTTTATGCTCTGCAAGGCAGAGAGCCGGGACCCCGCCCACTGCTTGAAGGAAGGCCGCCGGGTGACGCGCTGTGCGACCGATCTGTGCGTCTGCTGCTACTTCCTCTTGCTACTTGCTCATTTTCCGGGCCCACGTACAGTATCACCAAAATGCGGGAGAACTGCCTAGAACAATTCGAGTCTCACTGGGCCTGCCTCGAGCAGAACAACCATGTGCGTCCATCCACACCACGTTCCATACCGCCTGCTTGACTTATCCGTACTACCCTCCAGCAATATTACCGCTGCCGTACCGTCGAACGCCCACTCAACACTTGCATGTTTGAGAAACTGGTGCGTCCCTTGACGCTGCCCCACTTCCCTTGTCTTATTCGCGCACAGGGCCTCGTCAAGACGATACCCGGCACCCCAGAGGGCCGCAAACAAATACACGAGATTGAGAACCCTGTACTCAAGCGACAGCAAAAGTAGTGGGCTGCTAGATGTGGAATGTACACGCGCAATCGAATGAATGCATAATATTTTCATTCGTGGTCTCCCGACTGTACATGTATTATACTCCCAAAACGACGCTCGATACGGAGGACTGTATGAGCTTCGTGTGAGCCTGGGCAAATACACGAAATAGGCTGCGCTCACGATGAGAAGAAAAGGAGGACGGAAAGAGTGGCCTGAGAATCCTCAAAGGCGAGGCTGCGACTATAGGTGACGCGAGTATCCTTGGGCTCGAGGATACACTTGAGGAGATAGTATGTGCGTGTTCTGCGAGAGGGTCATCAGCACCGGACGTGGATAACGGATTAAAGCGACTCGCCATGGTACAAGTGAGTGAAGCAGACCTGTTTGAAGATAGGAACGAAAGGAGGAGGAGCGGGCGAATCCAACGAGCCATTTCAAGCCGAAGGCGGAGGGACGATCGCAATGGCCTTGCCCCCAGGCGCCCAGAAAGAAGGAGGCACAGTCCGGAATCGAGGCTTCTCCTTGAGGGGCGTGGAGGTAGAGTTCGGATCCCATATGCCAGGCTTGCCTGCGTCGTCACTGTCAGCAGCCTTGACCTTGGGTACGAAAGGAGGCGCGTCAGCCTTGAGCGGAGTCGGCGCAGGAGGAGCTGTGATACGGGTCGGGTAGCCTCCACGGGACCACTGGAATGAGAGGGGCTCGTTGGGCACCCAATCCTGCATGGCGGCGGTGGGACGTGCCGCCGGAACGAAGGTCGGGACTGTCGGGTCGAGGTTGAGAGCGGCGTTGTCAGTGGGCTTTGAGCCGACTAGAAGGGAGGCCAAGGCGGGCAGCCTTAGGCGAAGGGCCACGGACAGGATAGGAGTAGAAAATGAGGCGAGGAGACGGGAAAATGGACCGAAAAGGGACCAAACGGGCTTGGCGTCACCGACAAGGGTGGTGTCGGCGTCGTCCGAGTCCACGTGCGCTGTGGTACGGCGGCGGAATCTGCTGCTGAATGCGCTCCAGGCGTGCTGCGGCGAGGACAGGAAACGAGACAAAACCGATGACGACTTGATCCAAACGATGAGGCAGGCCACGACGAAACCAAATGTGGCGAGAGCTGGAACGAATGTGTTGCTGTTGGCAGTGGCGGGAATATCGGTACTTGGAGTTGGCACCTCCTCGATGAAAGCAAAGATTTCGTCCTGGGCAGCATGGGAGCTCGACGCAATTTGGTGTAGGACCTGGGCTCGCATGATGTGGAGCAATACCAACGCGACCGGTATCAGCGACGCCAGCGACACTGGGCGAGGCCTTAGGGTGGCGAGGACGAGCTCCAAGGACGGGGTCTCCTCATGGGGCTTGATGCCGTGAAGGAGGTGCTTCATGGCGAGCCTTAAACCGACCGAGGCGAGTGAAAACAGGTCGATGCCAGACGCGTTGAGAGCGAGAAGGACGAGGAGGGCGTTGGGTATCGAGGTCGAGCCAGCGAGGGTCCCGTGGACGAACTTGAGGACGCGGGGACCAAGGAAGGCCACCAATGGAGCAGACGCGAGGCCGAGGAGGTAGAAGAGCGCGGGATGGAGGAGGAGCATGGCGTTGGACATTCTAACAAGCATCGTGGATGACGGGGAGAGCAGAAGATCATTCCCTTTGCGATCGAGTCCAAATCGAGTCTGCCACTTGCTCTTCAACCGTCGAGTCCTTTCCTAATACCCACATACGTAGGGTCGCCCAGGAGGTGTAAACGAAAGCTCTGACCGCGCTACTAGCATGATTGTTCGTGACTCTGCTTTCACTTCAAGTCCCCGCTCACATATGCCACCCAGGAAGAAACTAGCGAGCGCCTGCTTTGGCCGAACTAGCCCTGTGGTTCGGATCGGAGGACGTCTCGCTCGACCGACTAGACACATTTCTCCTCCGTTCTCAATGCACTCACTCCATGGCGGTTGTGCCTTGAACATCCTCCCGAAGCCAGCGTCACTGCTGAAATCCTCAACAAATATACCTTTTTCACCAGTCTCACCCTCGTATGTGACCGCGGGACCAGCCAAGCCGTGGATTCGCACTTGAATCTGCTCATCCATGAAACCGGCAGTCCGCTGGTATGCCCACGCCTCAGCGAGATCCGTCTCGCCATCTCAATTCCCATCGACTACCTTCTTGTCCACCGAATGCTCGAATCCCGCCTTCGTGCTCCTCATAGCGCATTAAAAAGCGCTGCATTCCTGACGACTGCTGGTCCAGACCCAGATCCCGTGATTCTGGACAAGTTCAATGCTCTCCGGAATGACGGATTGAGTCTTTGGTTACAGTCAGGTTGGAGGGCCCAGTTTCACATTAACCGATGGGTGTATTCATGTGCATGGAGTTGAACTTGGTGGGGGATGTGTTCATGGCCACTAGCTTCACCGATCGCGACTCGTATGTACTACTGTCGACGGGAGATCCTCTCCAATATACATACCTCCTTTTAGATCAACTCCACCCGTTCCTCTTCCGCTACAAACGGTCGTGCACACCCCTTGCAGCGATACTCCCTCATATCCACGCGGTGGACTCCAGCTCAGGGCGGCTGTTGGTTACGAGCTGCGTTTCCCCGGTCCAAAAGAATGAGGACATATGGTCGCTTTAAGTATACTTCTTCCCTCTGGTAGCGCTGACGGAGTTTTGTAGCGATTCACCCTTACTGATGCAGTAGATCGCAACAGACGACGCGTCATGTTCAAAGCGATCTCTACCTCCGTACACCCCCATGAAGTTTCACGTTTGTTTCTGGGCTAGCGCTCTTTTCCTTCCGACTCAATCTAGGCTCCGCCTGTTCCATCGTCGGCCCTCCTGGTCTGGTTCCATTGACAGACCAGATGATGCACAAGGACCCAGTGGACGACCTACCCTGCGAGAGGTTGTTCCCTAGTTTTCGGCGTTGTGCGCGCCTTGGACGAAAGGAAAACTCCGCGAGCCTGTGCACCGGCTTTCCTGGCGTGACGTCCAGACATTGTCTGCGCGACAAGCCAGGAGAATCCGCACTGGGGCTCCTCCATTACCTGTCTATCCCCCACGTGCACGAATCGCGCATCCTCCGCTGAGTGAAGTGTGAGGAGATGAGGCATTTTTGGAGTACGTGGTCCTGGATCACATATCTCCTCTATAAGGCTTTGGACTTTTGAGCGGTTTGGCACGGCGATATCCAAGCTGCTCCGATGTCCATGCGTGGTGCCGGTGAGGGAGAACGGGTAGTCCCCTCCTCTCGGGACTACCGATCTACTTACGTCGAAATAGTTCCTCTGTACCGGGGTGAATCACTCTTAGGGGCGCGTTGTTTGTCATAGAGGACGCGTTTGATGGCAGCTCATTTTCGACTTCGATTGCACAGTGCACTGTCAATTTTTTCTGATACAACGAATTCTCAATGTACTACCCATCAAACTTGGGAGAATTTCGAGAGGAAGAGAAACGGCGACTCGAATTATATTCCTTCAATTCTGCTGCTGCTAAGTCAAAGCCGCCACGAACGTGACAAAATTCGGTGTGCCAAGACCAGTGACGGCGTCCCAACCAACCCTGGCCGAGAACCCCGACGTACCGCATCCAGGGTTAGATCCAGTCGTGATGTCGTTGAACATGCCAGGATTGGCATACAACAACGGGTTGAGAAATCCGAGCGGCGCTTTGCCCTCAGCAATTCGCTGGCTGTTGATCAAGGCGATGACGCTGGCGAATATCGGAGCAGACGCAGAGGTACCAGCGACGAGACCTGTTGCGCCGCCAACGACCTTGGGTAGTATAGTTTAGGCTGGCACGGTGGTACAACCGAATCCTGACGTACAATCTCAATGTCCTCTCCCTGTGCGGCGACGTCTGGGAAAGCACGGCCTAATGGATTGAAGAGCCCTGCGTTCTTGCTTCCCTGCGCCTGGAGGAAAGACTGCACTGAAGCCGTCTGGTATGATGGGCCTACGAGGAAAACATTAATCAATTACACAAATACGGAAACAAATCGACTGACTGGGGAAGAAATTGGAGAATCCACCGCTGGAAAAGGAGGAGCCGGTCTCAGGCGAAACGCCGCCCACGGAACCGACCACGGTGATGAAGGGACATCCAGCAGGAAAGGCAGGAATGAATGTCGTACAAGCTTGGGCTGGCCACCTGAGACACCACCATCTCCACTGGCAAATATAATCGTGGTTCCACGCGCGGTTAGTGCCATACAGGCATTGCAGAATTGCCTAATAGTAATAGTCAAATTCCAGTCCCATTTTCAGCCGGAGTCGATGACGCACATAGCAAGTGCATTCGAGATAGCATTTTCGCCCGCTAGTAGGTCGATTAGATTCGGCAGGGTGCAGAGCAGAGAAGCGCGCGCACCAAAACCATACGAGACAGTCAGGACACCGGGCACACTGGTTTCACTATTCAAGAAATTGATCAAGTCGAGAAAACCATCGAGGTCGCCATCTTGATTGTTTTCACCGACTGAGACAAAGACAACCGGAACGCCGGTGGCGAGACCAACAGTGTATTGTATGTCCAGATTCTCGGATGAATGAGCATATACGGCTCCTGAAAATGCTCACGGACTCACGGCTTCGATGCCGGCTTCCCCTGTTCCTTGAGGGTTTGAACCACCATCCAGTGTTTGTACAGTGAAGGAGGTGGAGCTGGAGATGTCGGGGCGAAATAGCTGGAGAAAGGTCTTGAGATCGGATACCTAGGCCCATTCGTCATTGAAGCCAGCAACTGCAATGTTGCTAAAGGAGGATTTCGTCGTGGGGATGTTGTAAAGGGACTGGATGCACGCTAAGACTGATCAGCGGGGCGCAAAGATAGTTGAATTCGATACATACAAGGCGTAATAGTGATAGCGCAAGAAGCGGGAGGGGTGGCTCGAGGGCGAGAGCGGGGTGCAGAAAGCACAGGGCGCCCAGTGGCCGGGGGGTCAAAGACGACAGTTGGGTGAATGATGTCGACGACGTTGGCAAGCTCACTCGGTAACGAGTAGGAGAGAGTTCGCTGGTAAGTCCTGCCGGATGCGATGTGACGAAAAGTTTGGTACTCTGCCGCAAGCATCTCATTGGCAGTCGAGGTGTTCACTGCGACAGAGATCCAGTTGCCGGCGCCGGAAATCTTCCCAACGAGTCCTTTGGAGGCAAGCCATCCCTGGACAGCAGACACGGCATGGGTAGTTGGAGCGAGGAAGGCGTTTGCCTGGGAGCCGGTAAGACGAGTTGGATTATCACCCAATAGTACTTACTTCGTCTTTAGAAAGATGGTTTCCGTAGTTGGCGCTCTTGGGGTCGCTGACATCGAGAAGATCGGCCTCCAATCCCGAAACATTTTGGGATGGGAGTGCGATGCGGAGGTTTATCATTGAATCGCCAGCCGCAGGCCCAAGATGAGCAAAGGCGTCGGGTGCCGACTGACGACTCTCCTGGACTACAAAGTTCTCGAAAGCGGAACTCGCTGCAGCCAAAGAGATGAACGATGCCAAGACGAAGAGTGCGGCCATGGTGCTCACAGACTGTCCATGACAGTACCCCTTTTAAACCGTCGAGTTGGCATTTGTGGAGGATGCAGTGACTGTCGGCACGTTCAGTTACACATGCGCCGTGATTTCAGGAACACCTATAAGATAACGAAGAATGAGTTAAGATGTTATAGCGGACTCTGTCTATAAGAGACTAAGGAACACCGTACCTTGTGCTTCCAGACCGGGTGCAAAACAACGGACAACGTCCGGAAGATGAGTAGGAGTGGATTCAAGGCAATTCAGCTCGTGAATGCCAGCATTGGACTCTGGGTTGTAGTCCAGTTCTTGAGAGCCTGTGAAATTCAGTTAGTTGCTCGTCTCCAGATACGATACAAACTGGCTCGAACCCGACTCAGAAAGCAGATTTAGACCCATTCACAGCCCGGAAGTTGGACAGCTCAGAGGAACCTCCCTGGCATGTGCTATATCCGAGTCCCTGGTAGAGAGTTCGCGAGTACCAGGGTCGTGTCACTCGGCGTGTTCCTGTGAGCGTGGGACTCGATATACCAACATTTGACACATACCCGGGGTCAGCAAGAAAATAGAAACTAGTATCGCGTCAATAGTAGGCCAGAATACTAGCTGAGATCCAACGGAGAGACGGACGGATGCGTGTCTCCGATCTCGGAAAAAAGATTTGCAGAGGAAGTTGAGAGGCCTTGCGAGCGAAATGGGATATAGAGTAGCAGGAATAAGATGAGACTTCAGTGAAGCCTGTCCACAGGAGTTGAGGTTCGAAGTCGGAGGTTTTTTGCCGGGGACACAGAAAAGGAGTGATCGTGCCAGTGAGCCAGAATCGGATACAAGAGAGCCAGGAGAGAAGTACTAGGTGTGTAGACGTGGTGTAGAACTGCCACGGTAGACTCGGAGGAAGTTCTGGAGGAAGTTGAGAAGCTTTGGAGCAAATGGGCCGGAACAAGAGCAAAATCAGGATTTCAGTGATAATCATCTTACGAGCCTTTTGGTTCAATTTTGGCTACAAGTTCGCAAGGTCGATGTGAAAAAATGTCTGAAACATAGGAAATAAAGTTCAGGAAGAATTCTATAGACAGGGGGATGCTCCCAATTTCCATTGAAATCGAAGGTGAACAGCGGGGCGAGCAGGAGTAAATAAATTGTCGCACTCGAACGGTCTGAGACCTTCAAGTTGTGGGTTTCGGGACCTGGGTTGTGGGCTTGTGACCTGACCTTGCGGCGATTTGGCGGGAGCTTGGGAGCTTGAATGAGCTTGTACAAGTTCACAAGCAACAGACATCAACAAGCCCTGGAAGAGCTGGTGCAAACGAACTACGGTGTGTCGTCTCGGAGCTCAATATGAACACCTTTGAGAGCGTGGAGAGCGGTTTGAACTTCCCGCACTGGCAAGCCGATGAATTTCACGTTTTGAAATTATGAATGAATGAGCCTTTCGTTTAGACAAGTCTGCAAGCCAACGCCATCACCACGGGGTTGTCTGCTGCAGGCGGCGACCATCAAGCAATCCCAGGAGCCTCCGTACCTGTATCACCGGCTCAGACTCATTGTCCCAGCTTCGTCAGTCCAGGTATCGGTCGTAATTTAAAGCCTCCCGAGTGCGTACTAAAGCCATGTGCGCCCTCCTCAAGGCGGCCACTTAGTACGAAAGCTGGAATGAACGCCGGAGAAGGGCGCGAGGAAGCTGGTCAACGCTGCGGTTGATTGCGCGGATTAATTGGGTCAACAAGCCTAGGTAGTAGGCCCCCGCCACGACAAACGGAAGGTGTGGGACACAATGTGCAAGTTTAGAGGTTTGTTTTGCCACACGTAGGTATCTGCTCGCTGGCTGGTACACGTATTGGGTACCCGGACATGCTGTCTTCGAGTGGCTCCCCCAGACACCGTCTGCAGTCTGAAGATCGGTGATGTACTTGTCAATGTGCGATGGATGGCTCTTAGGGGCGCGTTGCTTGTCGGTGTGGACGTGTTTGATCGGAGATACTGGAAACTTAACGGAATTGAAAACGCCAGTACGTACATACACCTCCCCCACAGGCGGAGGATAGGCAAGACCCAAGACCAAAACGAACAAGATCGTGACCGAGAAACAGCAACATCGACAGCGCATCACCTCCCCCTCCCTCCCGTCCCCTTCTCTCCTCCACCTCAAACCTCTGGGCACAAACAGACAAACGTAACATCCGAGGTCCAGCAGTAGCGATAAAACATGTAGAATTGGCCTCTTCAGCCTTGACGTCGACGACATGGACAAACTTCTCTTGGTCCCCCTGACGACTCGATACCGCGGCCTTGCCAAAGAACGAGGACACCCAAAACGCAAAGCCTGTCTTGGCGATGGTGCTATGGGAAGAAGGATCGCCCTTGAGGATTGAGGAAGAATCCGAGACCGAGCTGGTGGCCTTGACGGAGACCGGAAACTCTTGCACGAGAGGCTGGCAATTGGGAGCGTAATCTTGACGACGGTCTTGAGAAAGCTCGGGGTGTGGGGCGTGGAACGACGGGGCCACGTAATAGAAAGAACCCGGCGCGGTGTCCGTAGGGCAGGAGTCGCTTGCCTTGCGGCGTCCGGGAGGGTCGGGACGTAGGGTATCGGAGGGACCCAAGGAACAGCGACTTGATGGCGATAAGCCGCGTCCCAGTTCCTAGACAGAGTGAGCAACGACGAACACGAGAGAGTAGAGCACTTACACGGCATTGAAGTAAGCATGGCACTTCATCGGCCTCTTCGCGCCATCTGAGACCAACAAGCCCCTCAGCAGATCCTCCTGCGCGGTGAAGACGAGCTGTTGCGGTCGTAGGGCATCCGACCCGCGCTTATCTTGTACATGAGCGCGCCGAGGACCAAAAGGTCGGCATCGAGGGAGTAAGGTGCGCCGGCTTGCTGAGCGGGGGTCATCCAGCTAGGAATGCCGCAGCGGTGGATAGGCTGCAAGAACGAGCGGCTAGAGGCCTCCGGATCCACGTCAAACGAGACATGCTCGGGCTCGTTGTCACCAAACATCTCCAGCCCCTCGCATGACCTCGCGAGCCCAAAGTCGCCGAGCACGACATTCCCTTCCGCTCTGTGCACGATCTTGAGCCCATGTAGCGCCTCGACAGCCGTGACTGAGAATGCAATCAGCTTGAGGGTAATGCATTTCGAGTAGAACGTACCAATTGAGCCATATAGAATCTTACTCCATCCGCATTCAGCGCCATACAGCGTCTTGCCGTCGACCAAAAGACTCGATAAGTCTTTGCCGGCGCACCAGGGCTAGAGAGGTACGGTGAGTTGGCCATTCATGAAAGCGGCATACAACACTTACAGTGACAATGGACGAGCTTTTGTAGTCGTTCCACGAGGCAACTAGGGGTAGAAGCGTCCGCGGGGAATTGGGAAGCCGGGCAATGGTTTTCAGGACGTTGCGCTCGGTGATGGCGCCGAGCAAGTTGCGCGGCGTGGTCTTCATGGTGTGGATACGGCCATAGGCCCTGTCACGGACGTATAAAAAACAGCGCGAGCAACCGAGGACGTTACCTGGTTGACAAAGACGCTGCGGATGCCGTTCTTGAGGGAGGGGAGCAGGGCAGACGACTGCGAGTAGGGTCAGTATGAGAGCAGAATGGGTTGACTGTGGCGACATACGTTCAAGGAAAGCATGCTACGACGTGGAGCGAGAGTGGTTGTGGTTGGGTGCGACAGAGCAGATGGAGGACAAAGAGCGAGAACTGCAGAAACTGGCCGCCCGCCTTTGATTTCTTGTCGGCTGGAATTGTCTCACCTGTCGGCCGTATTTCACATCTGGTTGAATGCCAAGCAGCTCGTCCGGTGGCACAAAAGTACGGGAATCCAGCAGAAGTGGGGATGGACGCTTGAGACAAAGATTTGAAATGACAATGGCCTTCCGCCCATTTACAACGGAAATGAGGAGAGTCGTGTGGTCTTGGAGTCGGGAGAGTAAGGGTGAATTCAAAGGCCAGAAGGGTCTATCCAGGCACCGTATGGTGGGAGAAGATAAGGTCGACGTTTGGCATCAAAGTGTCTGGTTTCCGTCATACCACCATGAAGTTTTCTTCTGTGCTCGTCTTGGCCGCAGCTGCGAACGCTCAATACTTCTCCGACGGATGGAAACCCGGGCAGGCTGTCACCGCCGAGCCTGCAGCACCCACGATCGCTGGAGGGCGGCCGGGAGCTCCCAGCTCGCAACCAGCGCAGACACCTTCTCTCAGCTCCTTCTTCGACATTAACAACCTCCTCAACTCTGGGCCTGTCAAGGGCGCCTTCGCGCAATTCGGTATCAACATTACTGAGAAGCTGGAAGCTGCTGCAGCCACCCCATGGGATGACCGCATACCCATGATAACGGATGAGAACTATCGGCGTATGGTACTCGAGGAGGAATTGACCCCCGAGGAAGAGGAGCAACGTGTCTGGGTCATTGCTGTGTACGTCTGGCGCTCCTTCCGTCGTTTTCAGCCGCTGAAGCCTTGTACAGGTCGACAACGAGTAACCGCCAAGAGGGCATCTCAAAATTCGTCGACGCCATCTTTGACGAGACATACAATGCGACTGTCGTTGCTGGGGACCTCCCGCATGTCCGCTTCGCGCGCATTGACTACCTCAATGTTACCTACGTGACCACCCGGTGGAATTTGTGGAAGTAAGCTACGCTCAGTCATTCTACTCGATGGTCCGTTAACAACACTCTCAGCGCTCCCGCTATCGTCATTGCCAAGGACCGTGGCCAGACCCTCCGCTTCTACCACCCCAACCAGCTTCGTATGGGTGGCGGCGCCTTGCGGGAGTTCATCAAGCTCGAGGGCTGGGAAGTCACCCCGCCTTGGTCTGGCGCCTTTGCTCCGGGCGGCCAGCGCGAGTTTGTGCTCGAGTTCGTCGCCGTCTGGTTGACCAAACTCTACCTCATCACCATTCGCATACCACGCTGGCTCATGATCCTGCTTTCCGGCAGTGCGGCTTCCTTCCTGATTAATTTCTTCCATGGATTTGGGTCCTCCAGCAAACCCAAGGCAGCTGCTCCACCACGGACTGCTGCTGCTGCTGCCGCGCCTGGCGTGCCTGTCCCGCAGGCTGCGACGCCTCCCGCGTTTCCAAGCAAGGCGAAGCAGCGCAAGGGCAAGGGCAAGAAGTAATATACCGCCGTCGGACGACCAGGGAACACAATTAATCTATTAGCCCTACTAGGTAGATATGTAGCATATGTGCTGTACCCGTCTCTATCTATATTTTGTTTTCGCCCGTCTAGGCCGTGATGCGATCGCTTTTGCTTTTGACTTGCTACTCTTTGCTGGCGTCGGCCCTGGCCCTTCAACGCCGCCACACACATTAGTTCTGGTCGGCTGGGGTTTATCCCAACTCCCACCCCAAAACTGCCATGATTCGGTCTCGCTGCTTGGCGGTTTTATGGACCTTGCTCTGCGCTCTCAGGTCCGCTAATGGAGCCCCTACTGAAAGTGCGTCTATCCATAGACCTCTACCCCTCCCGCCTAACCCTCCGTAATAGTCCCATCCGCTGCTTCATTCTATGTGCCATCTCTTCCGGATATACACCAGGACCCAACGAACCCGCTCACCATCTTCGCTGGGCACCTCCCATCCGACCCAAATGCATCCAAGCTCGACGCCAACACCGTCTCCGCGCACCTATACTTTGTCATGGTGAAAAACCGTCGCGTCGCCGACAGAAAACGGATCATGTTCTGGTTTAACGTGCGTCCCGATATTGGCTTTATCTTGCCTCTCTGACGGGAGCAGGGAGGACCAGGGTGCTCGTCCTTCGATGGACTTATGATGGAGGTCGGGCCTTGGAGGATGGACGGCAAAGGCGGGTTTCAGGTCGCTGAGGGTGGCTGGGAAGAATACATGACGATGGTCTACGGTGCGCCCTCTGCCTCCATCTTACATGCCCCGACTCATCTCCTACAGTCGATCAGCCCGCCGGTACGGGATATTCGTACACAAGCACCGACAGATATGTCCACACGATGAAGGAGGCATGTCTCTCCTCCGGATGCAAATCTCTGCGTTTCTAACGCCTCGTTGCCAGGCTGCGGAGCAGTTTATAGAATTTACGAGTAATTTCTACAAGGTCTTCCCGGAATACCAGCATATGGAGGTAGGACGGTCGTTTTCATCGAGGACTACGCTCACCTCTGCTAGACATATCTCGGCGGTGAGAGCTATGCCGGCCAATGGATACCTTACTTCGGTGCGTTTATTACAGACCTAATTGAATGCCGCTCATGGAGCGCAGCGGATTACATCCTTAATTCTAACCTCGGCATTCCTCTGCGCGGCATTGCCATTGGGAACGGCTGGATCGACGCTCGGCGGCAATATGCCTCGTATCTCGACTTTGCGGTCAAAGTCGGCATCCTGGAGGAAAACTCTGATGCTTGGAAAACGGCAAAAGCGCGAACGGACGAGTGCATGGCCGACATTGCGCAGATCACGTCCCCGGAGCCCGTCACGGCGCCGAAATGCGAGAGGTTGCTGCTGGACGTCACCGCCATTCGGGAGAAAGTGTGAGTGGCGACGAGAATCACCGAACTCGGCTCACCCTCGCTCAGCGTCGAAGGACAGTCCATGTGCATAAACATTTACGATGTACGACTCGACGACTTGATGCCTGCCTGTGGGATGAACTGGCCTCCGGATATCAAGCCCGTCACGACGTACCTCGACGTAGGCTCCTTCTCTACCTACCGGAGGTCTTGATTCCTGACTCGTTCCCAGCGTCCCGACGTCGTCAAAGCTTTCCATGCAGACAGGCATCCAGGCTCATGGATAGAATGTAGGGGGCGCATCCACCAAGAGTTTCACGAGCGGGTGTCGAATTCGTCTATTGTCGTGCTCCCGCGCGTGCTGGAGCGCATTCCCGTGCTCATCTTTGCCGGTGACCAGGACCTGATCTGTAACTACGTCGGGCTGGAGGCGATGATCCAGGCCATGGAGTGGAATGGCGCCAAGGGGCTTGGGGTGCGTTTGGATTGATGATGCGTGGTGTAGCTGACCTTGGTATTCGCAGACGGTGCAGACGCAATCGTGGAGCGTTATGGGCGCTCCAGCTGGGACTTGGGTGTCCTCTCGGAATCTGACCTATGCCAAGGTACGCATTCATGACTGTACCCTTGGACAGAATTCTGAGCATTGGCAGATCTTCAATGCTTCGCATATGGCTCCGTTCGACCTCCCGCACGTTTCGCATGACATGATCTTGCGGTTCATGGGCGTCAACTTTAGCGCCATCCTCGAAGGCTCGGCGAGGATCCCGAGTGGTCTGGACAACGATATGAAGCCGCAGTTCCACGAAGACTTGCCTACACCGACTGCTACGCCCGTCTCTGATGCGGGTAAGAGTCCACAGCAGGCCAAGGCGATGTGGGAGGGTATGTCGTCGTGTCTCTTTTCGTTTTGAGCGTGCTTTCTGACGATCTTGACCAGCGTACTACAATGCTGGATCCGCCGCGCTCGTGCTGGCCCTCATCCTCGGCGCCATCGGCATCTTTGTCTGGTGCCGAATGCGGAGGAGGCGAAACGCGCCGAGGCTGCCTATGGATCAGCGGGAGGAGAGTATACCGCTTACGTCGCATGTGGAGGAGAATGGGAATGGGAATGGTGTGGATGAGTTTCGGCAGCGGGGTGGGAAGGGCAAGGGCAAGGAGCGTGCGGTGGACTTGGCTCCGCCCCCGATATTCGATGTGGGGGATAGCGATGAGGAGGAGGGGTATAAAGATGAGAGGTCTTAGAGTACATGTTGTGCATTATGATTCTTTTTTTTGGATATTTATCGAGTTTTGTATGCGACTTGGAGGGGCAGCAGTGGCGTGGTGCTCATGAAAACGGTCATTGGACCGTCGGGCCACCAGTCACTCATACTCTGCAGCAGTGCTGACTCTTTTGTCGGCGAGGCAGAACGCTAGGCGTCTTAAAGGAAAGTTGCCAGTGTAAAAGGAGTCGTTGACAAGTGCCGGCGTTCGTTGGGAAGTCTCGTTGGTTGGCGGGAAGCCGGACCACAGAGGCAGAGCTCGAAGAAAAGAACATCCCAGAATATAAAAGTGTGCTTTAGTGGAAATGTACATATAATATTTGCTAGTAACGGCGATATCCTGGGGGCACTGTATTGGGACCAAGCCCGACATTCGATTCCACGGCGGCATTGGGTTCTGGGGCAACACTGGATTCCGCGGCGCTATTGACATCGCGTAGGCAGTCCGTTTCTATTGGCTCGTGCCCAGACTCTCGGAGCGCAGCTTCAACTCCTCCATCTCCGCCGTCCATCGGTGCAGCGGGCTCGGGCGTTTCCCAAAGTCGATCGTGTGAGTTGAGATTCACAGACGCCGGAAGCGCCTGCAAACGATCGAACTGGACCGGCCAGATGCGTGTGCGGCGGAAGGAGTCCACCATAAATTGGATTTGAGTCGTATCTGTTGACGGCAGTCGTCAGCATACAATGAGAAAGAGAAATGGGGAATGGGGCATACCAAGGACTTTGGCCTGCGGACCTTTCTTAAAGACAAGATGACTTATGTTCAATAAACAATCTTGGTCGTTTATCGTGTCTTTCGGTGTCCACGCTTGCAATGAGGCCTCCAAGAGTGCATACTCGAGCCGATGGCCCGACTCTCCCGCGCCGTCGCTATCGTACGAACCGAAAAGCTCCGGACCGAAGAAATGTTTGGTTGCAGAATTGCTCGTCTCTTGGAAAACCGTCACATAAAATATCAGCAGCAATTCGTTCAGCTTTTGTTGTACGACTTGGGCACCAAGACCTAGTTGAGCAGAAGCGGAAGCGGAAGCCTGAAAAGCGTGAGCTTCAAGTCTCAGGATTAACGAGGATCGACTCACCAATCGCCGAATAGCATCAATCAAGTTCCTAGACATGTAAATTTCATCGTCGCCAGATCTCGCAGCGCCTTTGTTGTTTACAGCGCCCCAGACCGCCCGCTGGCCCGCTTTGACGAGGTTTTTGTTGACGCAAGTCGGCCCAGTGGGCGAGGCCACAAAACTTTGGACCAGCTCATGGGACAACTCGACGCCGTGTCGTTGTTGCAAGGCGATCCTGAAATCGCGGAACTTTTTCAAGCACTCCCAAAGAGTGAAGAACAGAGCGACCACAAAGTCCTTCGAATGCGCCATATGTAGACGGGCTTTTTGGAGATGGTCGATAATTATATCATAGCTGGCGTCAGCCGGATGGCGGCCGCCCACGTCGTCCTCGATCTCGAAATTAACATGCATGGTTGAGGGAAGGGCCTGTATGGGTTTGAATTCCTCCGCGAATATGGCCCATTCAGCGTTGTAGGTATCTAGCGGTTGTGCGGCCGGAGAGGTAGTCGAGTCTCTGGATTTGGGCATGATGATGTCGGTAAAAAGGGTGGCGAGACAAGGAGGGTAAAGTAAAGGAGACTTCTGGATTCGGATCAATACACATCCCCGCATTTGCACTGCATTCATCGTACACGGCATAATCTTATCTTCCCGAATTCGGGCCTAACATCCGAAAGTTCCTTCGTCCTTTCCCGCTCTGCCAGTAGAACCACAAACCATGGTGGACAAGCGACTAGCCACTAAAGACGTCTAACCCTCCCGTGTCGACTCCGGAGAGGAAGCGGAAGACTAAGTCGTCTTGCAATTCAATTGACTCCCTCGCCCACAGGCTGCTTAGGACTGCCAGCCCAACGAGGGATTCAACGCGTTCTTCACTGCCAGTGGATGGCCCTGTCAGTCAGGTGTGCCACTGGCAACGCACCATGATCTTTGGTATTCATGAGTCTCGTATGTGACTTGGAGGTGTATTGGTAGCGTGCTGCTGTTTAAAACAATGGTTTTCTCGACTCATGCGTAAGGCTTGCTTGACCGACAAAACTCCGCGGGCATGCCCACCCCAATGGCTCTAGCCCCATCTCTCGAAGCGCCCTTTCGTCTCCTCCATCGCCGGGCTCAGGCTCCGGCTGCCCTCGGAGTCGCAAATGCGAATCCAGATTGACAGAGAGTGGAAGATCTTGCAAGTCGTCGATTTCGGGACGCCAAATGCCTTGTAAGAGGAAGGAATCCAAGATTAACTTAAGCTGAGTCTTGTCTGGTGTCGATGAGAAAGAGGAATGAAGAATTTGAAGGGACAGACCTAATATCTTGGCCTCCTCAGATGTCTTGAGGACCACGCAACTCATCCTCCAAAGAAACTCTTCGTTGCGGATGGTGTTTTTCGGAATCCATGCCTCCAATAGAGAATCCCGGGCCAGCAGAGAGCGCTCAAGCCGATGACCCGGGTCTTCCTTGCCAAGACCATCGCACACGCCAAGCTGCGGCCTCACGAGCTCTGCACCGAAAAAGTGCTTGGTCGCACAATGGGATGTCTCGTAGAAGACCGTCATGAAGAAGAGAAGCTGCAACTCGTTCCGTTTGTTTTCGACTGCTTCGGTATCCAGGTGGAGTTGTGCGGGCGGCTGAGAAGGTTTGAGCTTCAGAGCAGCCATTGGAGTCGGAGATTTACTCACTGGTTTACGGAGCACGTCGACCAACATTCTCGACAGAAAGAGCTCATTCTCGCCCCCTTGGACGACCAGCCCCCAGACCATATCCTCGTCCTCCTTGGTCAGATTCTTGACAACGTAGCGCGGCGGGTAGTTCCGAAGGAAATCCCTCACGTCTTCGATGGACAGGGTGGCACCCCTCTGTTCCAACGCATCCTCGACCTCGTGCGATTCGACCTTGCATCGGTATGAAAGAGCGCCACAACAAAGTTCTCCGAGTAGGCCATGTGAAGTTGCGCCGTGCGGAGGAGGTCGACGATGGCGCTATATTCCCAGTCTGCGGTAACAGGCTTTCGATGCTCCGAATCCTCCTCGCATTCGAGAGCGAGCGGTATCGTCGGCGTGTGGGGGCTTATGGGAGGATAATGTGTCTTGAATTTCTCCCAGGCAGTGCTGTATTGGCTCTGCGCCCCGGTGGAGGCGTTGGGGTTCTCGGACATGGCGAGACAAGAGAGGAGTCAGTCTCACTCGTGGCAGAGAGGCGGTCGATCAAAGCATGACGATGCCGTGGGTGGAAGGTTGGGAAGAGGTGGCTCAGACTCAGGGAACCTTGTCGAGTGCGCAGATGCAGAGGGGCTATCCAGGGGCAGGTAAGTAGCACTGTGAATTGAGAAGAACATAAATGGAGTGGGCAAACGAAACGGTTCGCAGAGAAAGACCGAGTCGGCGTGATCTTTCCACGCCACCAGGAGCCCCATTGGCGCGCGCAGCCATCGACGCCGAGAATGCTAGCCATACTGAGCTCCGCATTCAAAGAACAGCGGCTCGAAAATGTTCTCTACCCAGTCATGACCCTCCCAAACGAAATTAACGACTGCCACCTCGAAAGAACAGTCAGGGAAAGTGTATACGAGTAAACTATGTACGGGTCCAAGGCATGTCCTACCCACCGAAACTACGCGAGCAGATCCGTCCCAACGGCACCAGCCCCATCTCTCGAAGCGCGTTCTCGACTTCATCCTCTCCTTCCCGCTCCGGTTCCGGCTGCCCTCGGATCCGGACCAGGTCGTTCATGGGCGGACGATCTTGCAGATCGTCGAATTGTATCTGCCAGATAACCTCATGCAGGATAGATTCGACGAGGAATCGACATTGAGTTTCATCTGTGAGGAACTCGTCAGTATATGATGAGAGGACGAGGAAAGACCGGACTCACCGAGTATTTTGGACACGTCGTATCTTTCGAGAGACACGGAACTAATGTTCCAGAGAAGGTCCTCGTTCCTGGCGGTGCCTTGGGGAATCCACACATGGAGGAAACAACACAGCAAACGCTCCTCAAGGTACTCGCCCGGATCTGCACACCCGTGACCGAGCGCCGGCGTGATTATGTCGGGGCCAAAGAAGAATTTGGTGCAGCAGCGAGCCATTGAGTGGAAAATGGTCACGTAGAATATGAGGCGCAGTTCATCGAGCTTCTTCTCTGCATCCAGCCCAGCGGGCGCCTGGGTATGAAGTGAGTTCCATGAGCAGCAAGGTGATGATGGCGTACTAACCGGGTTACGCAGCGTGTCGACGAGCAGTTGTGCGACGAACAGCTCGTTATCGGCAGATCCGAAACCCCACACCATCCTCTCGCCCTCCTCGGTCAGATCTTTGATGATGTAGGTCGGCGGCAGGGTACGCAAAAGGTGCTCGAGGTCTTGGCGAGACACACGGCCACCGTGCCTGTCGTTCGCCGCTTGTCTAACGTCTGACGATCTTCGCCAACACTGATTCAGGACGGTGTATAGCTCGTCGAGGAAGTCGGAGGAGAAGGCCATGTGTGTCTGCACCTTCTGCAGCAGGTCGACGATGCCGCTGTATGCCGCGTTCGTGGTGACATTCTGGCGGTGGCCCGAATCGTCTTCGACCATCAGGACAAGAGGTGTTGGGGCCTGAGGTGGGTTTATCAGAGGAAACGCCCCTGAAAATTCGGCCCAAGCAGTCTCGCTGGAATCCATCGTGACCGGCGAGAAGACACGAGAAAAGGGGTAAAGAAGAGTCGGCCGATCAAGCTGTGCACATATGTCAGCATGGGCGCCGGAAACTGAAAAGGGACAAGTCATACCTAGAAGGCTAATCCGGTCCGTCTGCGTGCGCCCGACAACGATAAGACGGTCGACCTCCCGCAAGCGTGCTCCCCAAGACATGGCACCCGAGCTCTTTACAGAGCAGACAGCGAGCTCCTCCACCCTCCCTTGCCCGCACACTCCTCACTCGCTATCTCAGCGACCCTGGCTGGCTCCAAGGCGCAGTAGGAGCAAACCACCCTCATCTCCCCCACGAGATGACCGTGTCGGCGCAGCCCGCAAGGGTATGAAATCAAAGTCGACGACGATGCCCTGCGACTGGTGCATTGCCAGGAGCATTGCCAACGCCCGCAAGATCGAGCATATGCGAGGTGGAGATGCGCAAGAAATCGGCGATGGACGAGGGCGCAGCTGGGCTCTGTAGATGTCGTGAACTCTAGCTACACGCTCAAAACTGTGGGCTCACCGTCATGCGGTACGATGGCCGGTCTTTGAGATTGTCTGGTCGCAGGGTCGAGTGGCGGGCTGTCCTACAGCAAGGCTGTCAGTTATCGTTCGTCGCGAATAACGGGCAAGAAGAGAAAAAATCAGAAAAATATTTCTACTATCGGTTTTCCCTGAGGATCAACATTCCCGAAGGTCTGATGTCCCTATGTGTTTTATGCATCGCGCGAGCAGGGGAAGGAATGGATAATCAATCACCTGAAGAGGAACAAGTGTCCCATGTCGTCGTTATCCCCGGCCCGCATGCTCTAGCGGGCGAAGAGGAATTCGACCACGCCCTGCGACTCGAGGTATGTTCCGCTGCGTTTCCAAGAGCATTGCCAACGCCCGCAAGGTCGAGAACATGCGAGGTGGAGATGCACGGCGATGGTCGAGGGTGCGCCGGGGATCTGGAGATATTGTGAGCTTCAGCTACAGGGTCAGAGCGGCAGGGCTTACTTTCATGATCAAGACGCACGACGTGCTTCCTTTGAGATTGGTCGCAGGGTCGAGAGGCAGATTGTCCTACGGGAAGTATGTCAGTCATCCATCGTTCGTCTCGAATGACAGGCAGCGATAAAAAGAATCAGAAATATATTTCTACTATCGGTTTTCCCTGAGGATCAACATTCCCGAAGGTCTGATGTCCCTATGTGTTGTGTGCATCTTGCGAGCGGGGAAGGAATGGATAGTCACCTGAGGAGAAAGACGCGTCAGTCGTGGGTTCTAAGCCAGGAGAAAAACGAGGAGAAAATGAGAGTTCAGAAGATTTCTACTATCGGATTCCAAGAGGATCAGCATCCCCGAAGGTCTGATGTCCCTATGTGTGTTGACATCGTAACAGGCAAGAGCAAGGGAGGGGAGAGGAGAGGAGAGAAGGAAGGCGTCGTACCTGTGAGATTCGTTCTGCATGTAAAGTTTTGGGGAGCGACGGTGGCACATTGCAGGGACCTCCAATCGGTCCTTGACCGGGGCAGACCGGAGGGGGCGTAGCCTGAGGTGAGTTTAGTTCACTGCAGTGCAATAAGAGGGAAAAGGTCGCACACGTTGCAATCGCTGGGTGTCGGCCGACTACCCAAAAAGCCCTCAGTCTTGATTCACCGTCTCGACGCAAGATTGCGCGACACAGGCACCCTAAAGGTTGGCTAGAAAGCATCGTATATCGCGTCCAGTCGTCGACGTTCATCGGTACGAGTCCCCTTCGGCATGGAGTCAGAAAAAAGGTGACGGAGAAAAAACTTTGAAAGCTCACCGGAAGAGTATCGACATCGCGACCGTTCACTGTTCAGCAAAGTCGGGGAGCGCCTCTTAGACCCAGTCCTCCGCCTGCAAGACTTTTTTGACGTCAAACGACGTGGCCTCGATTTTGACGTGGATTTGAAGATTTGATCCATAGGAAGACTCTGCCAGTAACGACCGCGCAGATGCGGAGGGGCAGCGTAGAAGCGAAACGTTGGGGCGCGTCATGCCTGTGGTGGTGGTTGAGGAAGAAAATTTGACAGTGATCGTGATGTGGAATGAGTCGCTCTTAGAATAAGTAGAGGTCCCAAAGAGTTCTCAGGCCTCAGGCCTCAGGTCCTGGGGTATTATTTGCAGTCTAATTACGTCTACAGTGCTTGACGCAGGATTATACAGAGCAATGTAATGCTATCCGAAGAAACCGAGACCAAAAAAATTAGTGAGCCTCGACGACCGAGGCAAAGGGGTAGTCCGTATACCCGGCAGGGTCCGTGCTCCCCGGTACTTCATACAGGGCACGGTTGCCCACGGCGAGTGAAATCCCATGTGAAAGTCGGTAAGGGAGGTCGGGCTGCGATGAACGAGCGTGAGAATCAAGTAGAAACCAGTTTGAAGGAAGACTGACGTTTGCGAGGTACGGACGACCAAAAGCGATCAAGTCGCCCTTTTCCTCCGCAGTGGCGAGGGCAGTCTCGCGGGTGTAACCGCCGGCGCTGATGAGTGGACGGGAACCCCAAATCTCCCGGATGAAGTCGTTAGAATAGCCGTCTTTGACATCGACCGTTATGATGCCGTCCACACGGGGCTCGACGACGGAGAGGTAAGCAAGGTCGGGGAAGCGATCGCGGAGCTCAGTGACGAGGTGCGC
The DNA here is from genome assembly GCA_029378245.1 of Roridomyces roridus. NCBI lineage: Eukaryota > Fungi > Basidiomycota > Agaricomycetes > Agaricales > Mycenaceae > Roridomyces > Roridomyces roridus. The sequence goes on from JARKIF010000005.1 coordinate 3,066,116, forward strand.
GTACGTCGGTTTGGGTTCGTCAAAGTGCATATCTGGAGAAGGTAAGCGACGATAACGAATTCAAGATGTGGAATCTCACCAAGGAAAGTCCCCCACGGGCTGATTCTAAATCCGGTCTTGGTCTCCCCGACGGCGTTGACAACAGCCTCGACCACCTCGAGTGGGAAGCGGACGCGATTCTCGATGGAGCCGCCGTAGCTGTCGGACCTGACGTTGCTACGGTCGTGGAGGAACTGGTCGAGGAGAAATCCGTTGGCGCCGTGGATCTCGACACCGTCAAAGCCAGCCTTGTGCACCGCGTTGGAGGCAGCTGTAGCGTAAAGCTGGACGTATTCTTGTATTTCCTCCACGGTGAGCGGACGAGGGACCTCGCCCGTGCCAACGGGAATGTTGGAAGCCGACACGAAAGGCAGCCCCTCCGCAGCCAGTACCGCGGGGTCAGCTGCGCGACCGAGGGCGTAGAGTTGGAGGTACATATAGGACCCTTTGGCGTGCACCGCGTCGGTGACCTATCGAGCCATAAGAAATGATATCAGAATGAATCGGACAGCAAGCAGACCTTCTTCCAAGCGGCTATGTGCTCATCAGACCAAATCCCTGGCACGTTCGTGAATCCACCAGCACGAGCCGCGATGGCAGTAGCCTCCGAGATGAGAAGACTGCCAGCTGTGCTAGCGCGCTGGCCGTAGTATTCTGCGACATGGGGAAGCGGCGCGTGGTTCGAGTCGGCGCGGAACCTCGTCGTGGGTGCGAATACCACTCGGTGAGTTAGCTCGATATCACCGACGCGAGTAGATTGGAAGAGTTTTTGAGTCGACATTGGAGTGTTGATTGGGATGCGATGAATGCTCTCTGCGACATCGTAGCGGCTTTTATAGCGTTTGGTGAGTATCTTGTGATGCAAGGAGTCAAGCATAACTCACTCGGCGAGGTGTATAAGTGCTGAGTGAGACTCTGTCCGCTTAAACGGTAGAATTTAGCCGCAGAATCTTCAAGGCTCGCGGTCTTGAGGAATAAGCATTCTGGGGCGGTTTAGAGCGCTTTCCGATGCAGGAAACGGGCCAGGGTATTGGGTTTGGCAGCAGAGCGACATGGTGCGAGAGAGAGCAAGTCGGGATTGATGCCGCATCAGAAGACCAAAGTGGCATGAATCACGTGTTTAATCTTGATGGATGAGCAAGCGCGTCACGATCGACGCGACTCGGACACGTTCTGTTTTTGTTCTGATTTGTCGAGCATCGTATTCGCGTCGTTGTAAGAGGATTGAGTGGGGGATGTAGTAAATGCTCCAATTGACATCCTCGAATGTAGATGACGGGAGAGATCGAAACGCGGCGAACGGAGTGGGATGAGGAGTAGACGTGAGGCAGTATAAATAGCAGGTAAGAACATGTAGATGAGGACAAGGATTTGGGTGATGAGACAACGTGGAAAGGAGATTCAAGAGCCCAGAATCAAGACCGATGCGGGGCGAGAAGTTCAAATGATTCGAGTCCAGTGAGTGACCTGATTCGTTTGCGCGAAATGTCGAGCATTATCCATGTATATGGTGTGTTTCTCAAACTTGGGAGAATTTAGAAACAGGAATATTAACTGTGCTGGTGCCGCTGCTACACCAAAGCCGCCGCAAATTTGAGGAAAACCGGTGTGCCCAGCCCAGTGACGGCGTCCCAACCAGCCCTGGCGGAGAACCCCGCCGTACCATATCCAGGGTTAGACCCACTCGTAACGTCGTTGAACATGCCAGGATTCGCGTACAACAACGGGTTAAGGAATCCAAAGGTCGTTTTGCCAGCAGCAACCCGTTGGCTGTTGATCAAGGCGATGATGCTGGCGAAGATTGGAGCAGAGGCAGAGGTACCCTCGACAGTGGCCTGTTACGCCGCCAACGACCTTAATATAAGTTAGCTGGCACGGCTACAGTCGAATGTCGACGTACAATTTCGATGTTCTGTCCCTGTGCGGCGACGTCAGGGAAACCACGGCCTGATACATTGAACAGTCCAGCGTTCTTCGAGCCCTGCGCATTGAGGAAGGGTTCAACTAAAGTGCCTTGGTATTGAGGCCCTAAGAGAAAAAAGCATGGATCAAGTCAATATGACAAAAGACACATTCACTCACTGCCCCAGTAGTTGGAGAATACACCGCTGGAGAAACGGGGACCGACTTCCGGGGGAATCCCGGTTACGGAACCGACCGAGGTTATGTAGGGGCATCCAGCAGGAAAGGGAGGAAGAAAAGTAGTGCAAGAATGGGCCTGGGAGCCTGAGACACCACCATCCCCCTGGCGAAGATGATCGTGGTTCCCCGCGCACTTAATGAACTACAGGCATTACAGAATTGACTATTAATATTCCGATTTCAGTACCACTATCAGCGAGTCGATGAAGGATACGCACAAAGCAAGTCTGCTCGAGATATCACTTTCGTCTAGTAGAACTGGTTAGATTCAGCAGAGTACAGAGCAAAGGAGCGCGCACCCAAACCATACGACAGTCAGAACATCGGGGACCGTGGATCGAGCGTTGAGGTTATTGATCAAGGTCGCCATCTTGGGTGTTTTCACCGACCGAGACAAAGGTGATCGGAACGCCAGTGGCGAGACCGACAGTGTATTGTATGTCCGGATTGTTCAGATGAATGAACATATACGGTTCCTCAGAATACTCATGGACTCACAGCTTTGACGCTAGCATCTGCTACCGATTGAGGGTTCGAAACGGTATCGAGGGTTTGTAGAGTGAAGGAGGTTGAGCTGGACATGTCGGGGCGAAATAGCTGAAGAAAAGTCGTCAGGTCGGCTTTCTGGGCCCATTGGTTTATGAAGCCAGTAACTGCAATTCTTCCAAAGGAGGCCATTGTCGTGGGGATGTTGTAGAGAGACTGGAGGCATGCTAAGACTGATCAGCGGGGCGTAAAGCGGGGTAACTCCATGCATACAAGGTGTAATAGTGATAGCGCAAGAAGCGGGCGAGGTGACTCGAGGGCGAGGACGGGGCGCAGAGAAGCCAGGGCGCCCAGTGGCCGGGGGATCAAAGACGACAGTCGGGTGAATGGTGTCGACGACGTTGACAACTTCAATCGGCAACGAGTAAGAGAGAGTTCGCTGGTAAGTCTTGCCGGATGCGATATGACGAAACGTTTGGTACTCTGCTGCAAGCATCTCATTGGCATCCGAGACGTTCACTGCGACGGAGATCCAGTTGCCGGCACCGCAAATCTCCCCAACGACTCCTTTGGGGTAAGCCATCCCTGGACAGTAGAAACGGCACGGGCAGTCGGAGCGAGGAAGGTGTTCGCCTGAGAGCCAGTAAGATAAGTTGTCTTAATCATCGAATAGTACCTACTTCGTCTTTAGAAAGATGGTTTCCGTAGTTGGCGCTCTTGGGGTCGCTGACATCGAGAAGATCGACGTCCAATCCCGAAACATTTTGGGATGGGAGTGCGATACGGAGGTTTATCATTGAATCGCCAGCGGCAGGCCCAAGATGCGCAAAGGCACCCGGCGCGGACTGACGACTCTCCTGGACGACAAAGTTTTTGAAGGCGGGACTGGCTGCAGCCAAAGATATGAACGAAGCCAAGATGAAGAGTGCGGGCATGGTGCTCAGAGACTAGCCATGAGTCCATGACAGTCAACCTTTTAAACTGTCGAGTCGGCGTTTGTGGATGATACAGTGGGCTGTAAAGACATTCAGTCGCACATACGGCGTGGTTTCAGGGACACTGTACCTTGACCTTCCAGACCGGGTGCAAAACAACGGAAAATGTCCGGCAGATAAGTTGTAGGTGAGTTCAGGACAATTTGGCTCGTGAATGCCATTGTCAAGCAGTGGAATCTGGCACAGTTCCTGAGAGCTTTTGCAAATGAGTTGCCCGGCATCCAGACTCGTACGATACCTGGCTTGCCCCTGGCATTTGTCTGCCTTTAAATTCGTCTAGTAGGAATTTGACACATACCCGGGGCCAGAGTCGGCCAAAAAAAAAAGGCCTATGGTGGCAATAGTAAGCCAGAACCGGATACATGAGACCGTGTCCGCGTAGAGAGGCGCTGAAGCGTGTAGACTGTCACGGTAGACTCGGAGGAAGTTCTGAAGCGCAAGTTGAGAGCCTTGAAAGTTGAAAGCGAAATGGGATAGAGTAGCAGGGATAATATGAGACTTCCATGATGCCCCTTCACGAGAGATCGGAGGAGAAGACGCGCGAATACAGCCAACAGGATGATACATGTCGCTGGCTGAGTAATGGCTTTCGACTTGGGTCGATGCAGCGGCTCTTGAATCCATGGCGGAAGATGTAGTGTCGACGAGATGCTGAGCAACATGCCGAGGCACTCAAGGCGTGTCGCCTCGAGGCCGAGCTGGTGGTAATCGGAAAGGAGCAAAAAAGAGGAGCCGATCGGCTGCCGGCCGATAGTATCACGCGTGGTGGCATTCTGCTACGAAAAGAAAACAGAGCTGAGAGGGCAGAGGGCGTGGAATGTGGTGTAGTGCCGAATCTTGTGAGAGTTGTGGAGAAGAGAGACCGTGGGATGACATCAGACTTTGATTCACTCTTGCTTCGAACGTCCTCAATCCAACCTTGCTCTTGCCTCAATCTTGACTTGAATTACCATTTGAAACGTCCCTAAGGCGACTCCGCAGCTATCCATATGCTCTTTTTTACGCCACGTCGCCGGAGAAAGCTTCCCGGGATATACCGACGACCTCGGGAAACCCCAGCCAATGGCCGCATTCCCCCTCGATCGCGGAAAACTTGGGAAACTACAAATACCTGGAGGGAAAGAATGCTTCGTACCTCACTAGAAAATCATGGGACAAACCGCCAGCATTTTGAGCCACCTACTCTTTGGCTTCGTCGCTGAACAGCTCTGGGCCGACTTTCCACCCGTCAAAGCCGACCTCACTGGCCGCACATACCTCATTACTGGCAGCAACACCGGCCTTGGCCTTGCCGCCGTAGTTCACCTGGCGAGATTGAATCCCGCGCGTCTCATTCTCGCGGTTCGTGATTTGAACAAAGGTGCCAAGGCCAAGGAGGCGGTTCTTGCACAAACGACCTACGGTGGAACGATCGACGTCTGGGAGCTCGACATGAGTAGTTTTGAAAGTGTGAAGCGGTTCGTGGACCAGGCGAATACTTCGTTGACGCGTCTAGACGGTGCGATCATCAATGCTGGGGTAGGGCCGCCCGATAGCTGGGAAGTGACGGTGGATGGATGGGAAAGGGTGTACGTCCATATCTGCTCTCATAGGAGCATTATACTCACGATTTTCAGGTTGCAAGTCAACGCAATCGCCACCGGGCTCTTGTGTGTGCTGCTACTCCCTCTGCTGCAGGCGACCATCAAGCAATCCCAGGAGCCTCCGCACCTAACTATTACCGGGTCTGAATGTGCGTACTGTATTCTTTGACCTTCTTGAGATACTGACGCATTGACAGCTCCATGGATTGCCAAGTTTCCCGAGCAACGCGCGACCAATATCCTCGAAGCGTTGAATGATCCAAAGTGCTCCCTCAAAGATCGCTACGCGGTGTCCAAAACCTTCGACCAGTACATCGGTCGTGTTATTGCCAAGCTTCCTCAAGCGGAGGGTCTGATCGTCAAGTAAGTCAGCCCATCCTCGTCGTGGATCTTGGACTCATTCTCCCAGTTATGTCAACCCGGGTCTCTGTCTTTCTGATATCGGCCGTAATTCGAAACCTCCCGAGTGGGTACATCCTTCCGAAGTCATATTCATTCCTCTCATCTTCTTCAAGGGGCTTCGCGCGCAAGCTCTACTGGACGTCGGAGAAAGGCGCGATCAACCTAGTCTACGCTGCGGTCAAGCCAACGCCCTCCGGGGCGTTTATTGGTTGCTGTGACTTGCGGCAGTAAGTCGTCGTCTAGTTCTCTGCGGAGTTCGTGACTGATTCTCGGTCGACAGGCCTCCGCCGTGGACGACGACGAAAAAGGGCTTGCTGTTGGAACGGAAAGTGTGGGATGAGATGCTGGAAGTTTGGAAGCGCGTTTCCCCGGACGTAAGTAAGATTCTGAGGGTATAGAACGTAGTCCAAGTAGATACTTATTCCGACCGATACGGCGATACCACATCACAATCAATGTAGATATTTTCCTTCCTGCGCCACGATGTCGTGCGTTCAATATTAAATGGAGGAACCGGATCATCGGATGACATAATCTGGACGCGCGTCGCTCACTTGCTCTTGACCGCCATGGTCACGTCGCGCCCTGGAGTTTCACGCGTCTCAACCACCATCGCGGTCGCCATCTCTTCGACGACTTTTGTCCTTGACTATCCTCTTCACTCCGTCGGCTCTCAACCCCGCGTCATTCCGTACTTCAATTATCTCGACGCGTCCTTATTCATCCACACGACCCGAAGATATCCTGCATGGTCCCAATCAGCTCTTCCGACGCCTAGTTCATCGTTCCCCCGCATCGCGAATTCATTGAACGACTTTGTCTACCCCATAAATAAGTACCGTGCGTGGTGCCACTGGCTCTTGCCACTCCGCAACACCTGTTTGACAGCCAGATCCAGTGGCTTCTGAATAGTCAACACAAGTTTGGACGAGCCGGTGGACAAGATTGACGAATTGTGTAAGAGCGAACGCTTGAGGTTCTCGATCATCAAGGACGAGCATGGATGGGATGACTATTGGTAGCTGGGGGACGGTGATTTTCGTGAGTGCTTACGCACTTGTACTTGACTTATTCTCAGTACTCAACTTACTGCCAGCGGATTCGGACGTCGATTTGGAGACATAGTAATGTGAATTTATATCGTTTCGAGTACATCAAAGGGGAGTTTCAGCAGGTGCATGGCGATGGAAGATTGCATGATTCGACATTGGTTCGCAGTGGATACCAGTCTGGAGTATAATCAACTGACAAGGACGTGCATCATTTTCCATCCCTCTTGGCTTCTCCCCATCGCCGACTATGTACACGTACTTGGCTGCTCTCCGCCCGTTGACTGCAGAAGATTGCCATGGCATCGCTTGACGTATGCCTGTCTGTCCCGACCAGTCTGACACTTTTTCATCCAGTCCGGTCATGACGCAAGACGCTCCTCGCACCACGAAGCCTATATCTGGAAGCAGAGCTCGGTCGAGATAGTGCGACACGTCGACCTGTCAAGCCACCACCACTTTGGAAAAGAATCGGAAGACCACGACAAGAGAAATCGCGGCTCGAGGCATAGGAAACTGCTTGGAAGGCAATTCAGGCACAAGAAGGAGCGGCTAGCGCTGTCGGAAGGCGTGGCATGGGGATGAAAGGGAAGCACAGGAGGAAGGAAACGGGTAAGCCGATTTGGTAACGAAGGAGGGCCTCGCTTCCTTGCGCCTCACTTGGTCCGCCCGTGGCATTGACTGACTGGCTGGCCGCCCTATAGGTAAAGACATGAGGCGCGCGTCGACATCCTGTCTTCCCTCTTCCTTCTGCCCATCTTTGCCCTCTTCGTCGTTGACGATGCCTGCCTCCGAGTTTCTCCTGGCCGCCCATTTCATCGGCGTCGTGCTCTCGACGATGTACGTGGCCATCCGTCACCCTCTTTTTCTCCGTTCTGACACTCGGGCCAGCTTCTACGGGATTACTCTGGCTCAGGTAGAAACTTCCTGCCATCCAGTCCGACCACGACGACCGATTCCGCCCCAGGCATTCGCCTACTACCGCACTTATATATCCGATCCACGACACATGAAGTTTATTGTGCGTACCGTCCCGTCCCGCTCCTCTTTGCTTATTTCTTTGCAAGGTTGCCTTCTTATTGTATACTTTGCTGCATTCTGCATCCAAGTACGGCTTACACTCGCGTGCAGACTGCTCGACACGACTCAGGTTTTTTTGGCCTCGGCCTCGATATACAGCTACGCCATTCGTTTGCGGGACGACGTAGACGAACTTCAATACGTCTCTAGGTGCGTCCTTCTGCCCTCGATCTCGACCTCGAGCCCATCCACGCGTTGCAGACCTTTAATTGTGCGTTCCGCCTCGATTATATGTCCCTCATTCATCGCGTCGGAAGATTTCCATGGCCGTTACATCGTCGGTCGCGTTTACGGTACAAATGTGCGTTTGGTTCCCGGGCTTCCATTCTACCCGTCTAATAGACACCAGGATATATGCTTATCGCGTCTGGCGGCGTGAGTTTTTTCCCCTTCCATTGCGTCCGTCACCTTGAAATGAATTCCAGTGAGCGCCGGCAACGCATATCTTACGACTGCAATAGTGCGTGCTCTGTGATTGCTATACATCCTCTGACTCGCCCAGATCACCCTCTCCTTCACGGCGTTGGGTACACATTCACATTTCGATTCATTGGCCGGGACTTACACATCTTCTTCAGGAAGCTCGATGGGTACGTACATCCTCCAGCAATACATTGCTGCGCTAACCATATACTACCAGCTATGATCACCAAGATGTACGGTCCCCGCCTACGTCGCCTTCTCGTGACTTCTGACCATCCGCGCTTCTGCTGCGTAGGACCCGCAACCCACGCTGGGATGAGACGCGCGCCAGCGATGTACGTTCACTAATTCGTTTTAAGCTGAACACTGACGCTCCGATAGATTCCCGCCGCCCTCATACTCTCGTCGACAGTGACGTGTGATCTGCTCATCGCGAGCGCGCAGGTGTGGCTTTTTCATCGACATCGGCTCAAGCGGGTGGGCATGTTTGGTTGCTTCATGAGGCGGAGTGTATCGCCCACGATGGAGGAGACGACGGTGGTGGGAGGGTCAACTACTTCCTTCTTTGCGGGGATTCCGGGCTTTGCTGGGTTGTGGCGCATGGGCCCGGTCGCTGTGAAGGGCGTGGAGGAGGATGACGGGTGTCGGTACGTGATTCTCTCTCCTCCTTCTAACCTATTCTCATTCTGGGACCAGGCTAGGCGCGTTGCTCACGACTCTGACGCTGCTCGTCGTCAATGTCGGTCTTTTGCCGAGGTGCACCTTTTTGTTTAATCCGCTACCCTGACGCTCACCGTCGCAGCATGGACGCCCTTCTTTTCCTCGTCCTGGTACGTCATGCTCCTTCCCGCGAATATTTGGACAGGATTAACTCACACTCACTTCTCCGACAGTTCCTCGTTTGCCCAGGCAACGGCGCCTTCCTTGTCCCGTACATCCTTCTCAGCAATTGTACGTCCGTCCGTCCCGTGCCTGGACGAATATTCTAATGACACCCAGGTTACGTCAACTCGTTCCTGAGCATGTTCGTCGTCCGCGGCGTTGCCTTCTCTCGTTGACTGACTTACTGACTGACATGGATTCTAGACTCAACTCACGACGTATCCTACGCGACCTCGTCGAGAACCCTGAACACTTCCCTGTCACGTTCGATTTCGGGTTGGATATTGCCATAGCTATCGACGTTGGCTGAGGGAGGGTTCGATTACGCTTAACGACGCACGACTTGGTCGATTCCGCGTCTAGGCCTTGGTCCCTGTTGATACTAATGACTGGCAGGCGGTGGTTGGTGTTGTATGTATCGTATCGTTTGTAATCCACTTGTTGTAATGCTGATTCTTCATTGTGGTTCGACATGATTGTACGCACATTCCCAAGCTACATGGACCAGGGAGGCGAGGTGTGTGCCTTCCATCCCCCCTGGATGGTTTCTCTAGCCTCCTTCTCATAGCCCTCCGAGTCCCAGCGAGAAATCGAACTTCGGTGTCGCCCTCACTTCCCACTGGGGCAGGAATGTGACAGATTAGGTCACAGCACTGATCGTCTATCTCTGCGAAAACTCACCGGGCTGTCATCGCGGGCGATCCATACTATGATGAAGGACGTGCCATTTTGCTTGCTTTGCTTTTCATCTGGGTGTGGAGTGCTTCTGGTTCGGTGCTGTCTGTCACAAGAGCATCCTTCAATGCTGTGCGAACTCGGCTGTGCTCTCAATCGGAAATCCAGTGCATAGAAGCTATTCAAGAACTCGTCTAGCTGTGTACAAAGGTGTCTGGCATGCCTGTGCGCACTGCATCTGATTTTGGTGCTGGTCAAGAATACTTCGGCATTTAACTGGCAGGTCGACATTGCAGCCGCTATCCCACAGCCACATCCAATGCTCTTCCTCCTCATTCTCACCCATATCCTCTCCTCGACCGCTGCCACTCCCGCGGATCCTCATCGCCGGTCAGATAACTCTTGCAATGATATCAACTCCCGAACCCTGTACGGAATCCTGTGGGGCTGCCTGGCCCATGGTGGGATTCGCGGCGAGACAGTTTTTCGCTGCGCGGGAATTATCCGAACGTTGGTGATACTAGTGTTCATCTCTGTCTCTCAATTCTGACTTCATTTAGAATACAACTTCTCCAAAACTCATGGCTTCCTTTTTGCCATGGGTGGCTTCGTTGACCCGTCAGGATGCGTCGTGGTCACAAAGGAGCGGCTTGAGGACAAGGAGATGTTGAAAGCAATACAGAGCATCGACGCGGAGGACATCATGGACAAGAGCAAAGGCGACGCGTTCTCGAAAGGTGTTGCGCTCACGCAGGGTCTGTGGTTCACCACGCAATGCCTTGCTCGCGTACACCAACATCTCGTCGTTACCCAACTGGAGTTTGCTACCATGGCGTTTGCCGTCATGAATGTCTTCACCTGGATCCTTTGGTGGAATAAACCGCTGGGCGTTGAGCAGCAAATCGTCGTCGGAGCTCCTCGGCCGCCCACAGAACTCCCCCCTCGCACAGAATTGCCTCTATTCGATCGTCTTTTGAGCGTCATTCTCGGAACCCGGCAAGATGAAGAACACATTGTGCCTGGGCTTACCTCTGTCCCAGATTTCTGGTCTCTGGCGGTCGCCGATGGCGAGGGTGTGTCCTTGCTTGGTCACCTTGTCATCTGGGTCATTCCATCTCTCAGCGCCCTCATCTTCGGTGCCATTCACTGCGCCGCATGGCAAGATGAATTTCCTACTACCGCGGAAAGGTGGCTCTGGAGGGTGTCTTCGGTGGTGGTTACTTTTATACCCTTGATGATGATATCTGTGTTCGTCGTCCTCGCTCGGCTTTCTGAAAAACTCGAGGCGCTTCTCGCCCCCCTCTTTTTGATTTTCATTTTCACATACGTTTCTGCACGTCTGCTACTCATCGCACTTCCATTTGCTGCGTTGCGATCCCTCCCGGCGTCTGCATTCGTGGACGTAAATTGGAACATCTATATTCCTCACCTGTAGTATTTATTTTGCTTTTACCGTATGTGCTGTTCTTGTCACTGTGAGATTGCTCGCCTGAGCGACTCGAAACCGATATCGCCCAAACCCACGTAATGCATCCCACTCTTGTCTTCGAGTTCTCGTTCCATCCCACTCTCTGCGTGTTGGGACCTCATAATGGGCCGAGAGTTCAAGGATCAATACCGCATTCACTAAATCCCTGGTGAGATTTTTTTTTTTTTTTTTTTTTTTTTTTTGGTGGAGCGAACAGCAAGTGAGCAACTGATCAGATCAGCCCTCCCTCGCGCACTTTTTTCTCGGGGTGTATGTACCCACGAAGAGAAAAATTTGGAGACCCTAGGAAAATACATTTACGTACGCCGGTGCACGGCAGTGTGGGACTCTACTCCTCCCCGGAAGCCGAAGCTAACGGTTCCGCCCCGGGATCCCTGGTGAGTAATCCCGCCTACTTTGCGCGCGCTTAGTACTGGAACTTGGAGATTTTCCTCTCTCTCTCTGCGTAGTCTTCGCCTATTTCAATGCCCGAAAGACATCCTGTCTATTCAACTAATTCTATCTCACCACCCCGCATCGTACACCGGCAGGACTGCTCTTACATCAAAGATATCAAGTTCCAGCTTGTCCAAATCCACCATCCCTCCCGGACCGTTTATCGTCCGGGCATCCAGCCCGACTTTTCGATCGCGGTGTACTTATTTCTCCTGGCTCGAATCGTTCCCGAATGGAGATGCCGCAGACTGAACAAAATCTGTGATACAAGACAGGCTCTTTGACGGGCAGGGTGTATTAGGTTAGAGAGGAAAGGCCTTGGAGGATTACACTGGATGTTGAGGGGTAGGTAGATCCAGGGTTATACGCGCGCGCGTATGGTTGTACTTATCGTTCCGTGTTCCCGGTTGCTGGTAGCTCCAATGGGCAGGCGGACGGCGTCAAAGTCGTATAGATATCGGAGCTATGAGGCAGTGAGCGCGTTCAACTGCAGGGAAATCTGTATCTGAAAGCAGTTTCTGTAGGCCCTCCTCCAGCGGGACGTCCGTGTTGGTGCATACCTTATGTAGAGGCATTTTACCGTTTGACGGACCGCGTCATTGAGTGCAGCTTTTTTGAAGAGGGGCAGTTCTTGTGGGGATGATACACTGGATCTGAGAACAAGATTCGGGGTACGGGTCGAGAACGTCGCACATTGTCAGGTTACTTATCAGACTATCCTAGAGAAATCGACGATGACTGCCGGCGAGGGTTGATTCCCAGGAGCTAAATCGCATTGGTGAAGTTGAAGTCGGAAGGTCGGAAGACTGGCGAGGTCGGTATGCGATTGAGATAAAACCATACAACCTCAGACGGAACCAGAAAAAAAGAGGATCCAGAGGATGGCGCGAGGTGAAAGGCTCGAAAGGGTGACTGTGAAAGTTGTCGCAGAATGCGCAGGAGAAGTGGAGAGCGTCTGCGCTTCAAGTTGTGGGCTTGTGGCCGCCGATTCGATTTGGATTCAATAGCGATTGGAGCAGACCCTTGTTCGATCGAATCGTCGCTGAACAGACTAGACATCTCGGGAGGTGATCGTTTGGATTTCTGCCATTCTGGCTGGTTATTGAACGCAGGTTGAATGTTCAACTCATGTTGTGGTGGAAGTCAAGCCGAGTGTTACGGCATGCGATTGATCCGCCTTCTTGTCGTTGTCCTCAACTGCGCGTGTACTAGCCTCGTCTAACTGGGTCTTTCGGTGCGTGTCCTTACATCACCACCTACTCAAGCATTCACAATCCATAGCAGCGATTTGGGCCGAATTCACTCTATCGTACTATATGCAGCCGCCTCCCTCCAGATCCCACGTCCATTCGGCCTTCCCAGCCTCGACATCCACTTCTAAGTAGCCCCACGTCTTCCAGGAATCTCGAGCCATATTTGTTGTCCGTGCGATGTCCCGTGCGATGCCACCCGTCAACGAAACTCCTCGGGCGCCTACTTTCCCTCAGGAGGAGCGTCCCGAAGTGGACGAGGACGCCGACAAGCTAGATCGAGCGTTGGCATCCTCCTGCTCCACTGACACCCACACGACGCAGCGCACTCTCGTGGCTCTACTGCCCCTCACGCACGAGGCGGATGACGATGACGATGAGCTCTACCTGGTGATGGCGAGGGACCGGTCTCACTTGGTCGAGGCGGTCAAGTCAAATCCCTGCCCTTCGTCCTTCTCGTCATCCTACACTCGAGTCGCCGCAGTGGAGGGACGCGGACCTGGTCGACATAGCAAGCTATTGTACATATCGAGGTGCGTCGTTAGCGCCAGCCCATCGTTCTGTTTTCTGACGTACGATCAAGGTATCCGGTGCCATGTCCATGTGCGCTGCGGTGACGGAAATCAATTGGGTCGTCGAGGTGTGTCGATGGCTTCCAATTCCCGTCTTTCCGTTTGCTGACCCTTGCTCAAGCTCGTCGTGCGCATTGAGACTCGTCATCCTTCCGATCCAGTACGATGGCACCGCAAGTCCGTCTCTACTCCCCGAATGTCTATAACCCGCGACGGCAACGCTGCGCAACGCCACCGAACTTGAGATTCCGACAATCGCGCTGGGGGAGCTTACCTCGTCGAAGCGCCCGCGTAAAGCGCTCACAGACGTACCTGGTGGTGGAGCGTTGTTGATGTCAGATGGACAGCGAGGCCTGACTGGATGTGTTAGGTCCGACATCTTCGTCCTGGAGGTGACGAACGTCGAGGATCGAGGAGGTAAGCACCATATCCTGCCGCCTGCTCTCCGTCTGTCTACGTGCTTAACACCTGTCTTTAGACGCCCGCTTCCGACTTATTGTGCGAAGATGCGTGTTTGGTCCACCAGCTTTGAATCCATCTAGATGCCCTCCTTCATTCCGACGGATACGTCACCCGCCACTGAGTGCGTTACTTTCTCTACAAGTATACAGATCAAGTGATACTGATACCTTCTTTTTAGGACTAATCTTACTTGCTGCGCGAATATCTCGGTGCCGTGTGGACGCCGCTCCTGATTCCTCGCGTCCTTTACGCACACGCGACCAGGCTGGACGCGGTAGAATTCGCCGGAGCTTGTCTATGACCCGTGAGGTCGAGGCGCGTCAGGCTGGAAGAGATGAGGGAGAGGGATGAGGCGTAGGATGCCAAGGTGCACATGAGGACGGTGGCAGCCAGCCGGCGGTCAAGATGAGGGAAGGTCGGATGACGCTGTGGGCAGTATGATGTCGTGCAGCGGACAAGCAGGCTCTCAATGACAAGTCTTCCGTACCTAGACTAATGTAGGGAATTGTCGGGCAATGTGTATCTTCCCTCATCATCGGTATCCTGTCTTGAGAGTGAGCATTGCTTCCCCTCTTGAAATTGCCTATTTGGGACGAATGGACGTATTTGCCTGTGATTGTTTGGTCAGCCTTCGTCTTGACTCCATGACGTGGTCGCGGCGGACCTCAAGTATACAACCAAACATGCGAGTTGAAATACCTCGATTTGCTCGTATTCAGAGTGACTCAAAAAGCGCAACTTTCTAGCGCTAATTTAAGTATCAGTATTATATTATGTGCACGAGCACTGAGCAGCGAGCTCGTCTCGAAGGATGGTGCTGTGAGTACCGGGCGCCCAAGAGGCGGCAAAAAGGCAGCACAGACAATCCGCCGACTGTTCTCCACGACCAACGCACTGTCGGTTCTTACCTCTCTCTTCGTCGACTTGCCATTGACCGGACACGTACTTAGTTCTATCCTCACCAACCTGGTATTCTATAATTTTCATGACCTATAGCCACGATTTGGAGAGAAAGGATCAAGTTGAATCTTGAACGTTTCAACTGCAGTTGAAATCCTTGTGAGGACTCTTGCCGAGGAAGGTGGAGGCAAATGTGAGACTAGCGACTGACGATACCTATATTGACCAGGATAACGGGATGGAGGAAGTTGAAACAGATAGCAAAGACAATATTCGGACGACTCGCAGACAGAAGAAACCACAGAGCATTATTGATACCTGCAAGTACCTTAGACGGTGCGACAAAGGAAAGGTTCACTTACAAAAACTAATCGTTCAATTCGACTCTTCCTCCCGGGAACGGCTGATCTTTATCCTTCACCGAACGAGGTACTGCGGGTACCAACGAGGAGTCACTCAAAGATGCCGGAAGGAGGCTCGAAGCATCATTGATCAGTGAAAGGTTGTCGCCCGGAGCTAAGAAAGGATTTGGCGCCAAATCTGGGTCGTGAACGCCGTCGTCGATGATGCCCGAGGGTGCTTCCACAGCCCGAGACGCCATAGCCAGGCCATCCCTCCAATCCTGCTGCGGCGCCGCGTTCGGCGCCATCCAAGGCTCGTTATTGATCCCAGCGCCAACGGGTCCGAATAACGAATTGGCACGATGTCGAGATCGAGGTGGCGGGAATGCGAAATGTGCAGGACTATGTCCGGTAGGCCTCTGAGGATCATCCACAGAGGGGTCGCTTCCGCTCGCCTGCCCAGGTGTAAACGACGCCTGTTCATCAATTGGTGTTGCCGCCGCGTTGGGAGGCATTGGCAATGCTGAAAGCGGTGGCGGCAACGTTGGAAGTTGTCGGGCTTGCGCAGAGATTCGTCGCCTTGAGCGGACCATGGGCAAATCAGGGTTGCGGGAGATCGACGACAAAGAAGCCGTCCTCTTGGCAGGCCCGGCCATCACATGTTGAGGCTTGGTTTGTCGCAATGGGAATGAGATTGTGAAACGTGCAGGATTAGGTCCCGTATTACGCCGTTGTGAGTGCGTATCCCCCACAGAGGAGTGGCTATTGCTGGGTCGCCCATGTGTGTCTCGAGAGATTTGCGACCCTTGAAGTGTCGATCCAGATTGCGTCGATAGCACTAATTCCATATCTTCTTCCTCTTCCTCATTCACTTCCGCCTCTTCCTCCTCATAACTTTGAAGGATTCGGGCTCCCAACATCTGGCGGTTCCGGGGAAACGAAAGCCCAGCAGTCGCCTGCGGTGCTCTGAATCCGGATAAAGGGAACTCAGGTTTAAGGCTACGGGTGGCCGACGAGGGAACGCTGTGCCGAGACTCAACGGATGTGTATCCAGTGTCTCGAGGATGCGAACAAGGGTAACGCATTAGCACTTGCGGTGAAGGCAACGAGGTTAAATGATCCCTGGCAGTTGAACGGTTGAACATGGCGAGGCCGCTTTCTTTGTCTAGCACGGCGTTCATTCCTCGACAAGCGCGCTGCAATAGCTGTAAAGCATCCCAGTCCGAAGCATCCTGGATATTTTAAATAAAAGTCCCAAGGCGCGGGTGTGGGATCAGACATACGGAAGGGATGTGTCCACTCCGAAGAATGTCGCGCCAATCGTCATCGTGGGTCATGACGACTGCTGCATCGGGAAACTGATGCGACCCGGGTGAGACTATGCACGAGTGATAGAGAAAGGAATCACCATGTGAAGGAGATACGCGTTCATGACTTGGGAAGGATGGAAAAGCTGGAAAGCATGTCAAAATCAGCGTGATTATTATTAATCGAGATGGAACTCACAGCTTGTGTGGGTGCAATATCGGACAGAGTGACACCATAATCACGCCCTCCAGCTCCTCCACTACCCCAGAACGAACCAAAACTCCATGTGTTGCTGTATCCCTGCGCTCCGAATGGGATGTAGTCATTGCTACTCCGTCCGAGTTGGGCGTCAACTATCGGAACGACCTCGACCGTTCCGAATAATCTGGCCCATATGCTCGTTCCAAGCGAGATCGAGAATCCGTGTATGAAGACAGTTTGATTGAGAGGTGTTTCGTCCATCGAAACAGGGCCAGAACTTTTCGTTCGAGTCGCGCATGATCTAGTCCATCGGTAGGATTTCTGTGAGCCAAAGCTGGAGTTGACGAGGGTCGGTCCAAAGGAAATTCGAAAGGGGTAGCGTGTAGAAGGGATTTCCTGGAATGCGGCAATACCCCACGCGCGAGCTTTCTCCCACCCGGTGATGAGATACAATGAGCCGTTGGAAAGTTGGCGGCCGCGAGCGCCGTTGACGTATTTGTACCAGTTCTCGGCGTTCTGACGCGTATATTGCAGCATGTCTCCAAAGGTATCCAGTCGTTCGATGCGAGATCCGAGAGGCAGAGCGAGTACTGCACCCTAGGGCCCCAGGCAGTCAAAGATGAATTCTTCTTCCTCGCTAAGCCTACTGGGACTATAAGACACGCGCCGATGGAATGGACAACGACATACCCCTCAGAGAGCCCCAAGTCTAGTTTGTGAACAGCCGAGGTCGAGACATACTGGCCCCATAGATGTTCAATCGGCAGCACATTCCTCGAGTTGTACGGCGGCAACGGAGCAAAAAAAAGCGGGCACGTCGTTCGCGTTGATTGGATGATCCGCGGGGAGGTAGATGTTGAAAAAGAAATCAAAGACCCCCTCCGGAGTGACCCTGCCAACGTCTCCGATGGAGACACCTCGAGCTCCGTACTCTGGAGGAAGATTGCCGCGCGGAGCTGGAATGTACAGCGGAAAACCTCGGCCGCGACGGAGAAGTTGGTTGCAGTAGCTTGCGCTGTCAGAGTAGAAGCAATCCTGCGTGCTCGGGGGCAGTATGGGTCGAGGTCCGACTGCACAGTGATAAATAAATGGCTGTATGCACCAGATAATACTCACCCGGCGGCGGCTCCTCTCGACTATAGGTAGCGTTCATATCTCCCAGGATGTTGGTGAATTGTGACCCGTGGAAGTCCAAACCGCTAGTATTTGTGAACATCGGCGCGTTCCTGGAGCATGGGCAGCGGTATCGCATTCAGATTCCAGCCGAGTGAATGGCCCGACATACCTTTGTGTATCCAACGCCGCCGTCGACCGCGCCTCGAGTCCAGCGACTGGCTCCATTTCCGATCACGGTGTTTTAGCGGTGGGTTCAGCAAAGACAAGGCAAAGTCGAAGGTGGGGTGGTCGCCGGTGAGTGCTGTGCGCATGCACAGCCCGTGGCTATTTGCGTGTCGAGCGTGTGCCGAGCGATGAATCAGAAAGAAACTAGGAAGTCCTTGATCTTGCCTATGACTCATTTGACACTCGTCGACCTGTCTGCTCCGCAGAACCGCAATGCATATGCCAACAGTGACCAGTCTGGCGGCGGCTCTTGCGCTGAGCTTCGAGACGTCGAAATTCTGACTTGCGGGGTCTTGAATCTTCGCATTGAGGGGCTTGTACGGCGCAGTGAGTACTCGGAGTCTTGAGGACGTGACAGGAGTGTTGTATTGGCGCCTCGGAGATCATGGATGACGGTCAAGCTTAAGTCAAGAGCAAGCGCGTCTGTCATCTGATGGCGGATCATTTCGACTTGCTCTGTGCCACCATGTCGTCCGGCCCATTCAATGCTCTGGCCCGTTTCCCGCATCGGACAGCACTCGAGACCGACCCAAAATGGTTACTTATTCACCAAGACCGCGAGCCTCGAAGATTCTGCGGGAAAACGCGGCCGCCGTAAAAATCATCCGTTGCTGACCGAGTCTCACTCAGCACTTGTCATCTCGCGGGTTATCCTTGATGCCCCATATCCCACGACGCTCACCGAAAGCTATAAAACTCGCTGCAATGGCGCAGAGAACATACATCGCATCCCAATGTCGATTCCTAAACTCTTCCAACCTACTCGCGTCGGTGACGTCGAGCTCGCTCACCGAGTGGTCTTGGCGCCTACAACAAGGTTCCGGGCCGACTCAAACCACGCGCCGCTCCCCCACGTTGCAGAATACTACGGCCAGCGTGCTAGCACATCTGGGAGTCTTCTTATCTCGGAGGCTACCTTCATAGCGGCTCGTGCTGGTGGATACCCGAATGCACCGGGCATCTGGTCCGATGAGCAGATTGGGGCTTGGAAGAAGGTGCGTCCGCTTCCCATTCGATCCAGTAATCGTCTCTTATCGCTCGAAAGGTCACCGATGCGGTGCACGCCAAAGGGTCGTATATGTACCTGCAGCTCTGGGCCCTCGGCCGCGCAGCCAATCCCGCGGCCTTGGCTGCCGAGGGGCTGCCTCTGGTGTCGGCTTCCAACATCCCTAATGGCACGAGCGACATCCCCCGTCCTCTCACCGTCGAGGAAATTCAAGAATACATTCATCTCTACGCCACAGCCGCCTCCAACGCGGTGCACAAGGCTGGCTTTGACGGTGTCGAGATTCACAGCGCCAATGGATACCTCCTCAACCAATTCCTCCATGACCAGTGTAGCAATGTACGTACCGATAGCTACGGCGGCTCCATCGAGAACCGCGTCCGCTTCCCACTCGAGGTGGTCCAAGCTGTTGTCAACGCCGTCGGGGAGACCAAGACCGGATTTAGAATTAGCCCATGGGGGACTTGGAACGGTGAGGTTGCACATCGCCTACTCGTCAACTACTTACCTTCTCCAGATATGTACTTTGGCGACCCCAAGCCGACGTACACACACCTTGTCACTGAGCTCCGCGATCGTTACCCCGACCTGGCGTACCTTCATGTCGTCGAGCCGCGTGTAGACGGCATCACAACGGTTGAATCTGTTAACGAGGGATATTCCAACGACTTCATCCGGGAGATTTGGGGTTCCCGTCCACTTATCAGCGCCGGCGGTTACACCCGCGAGACAGCCCTCGCCGCTGCGGAGGAAAAGGGCGACTTGGTTGCTTTTGCTCGGCCGTACATCTCCAACGTGCGTTATTCTTTAGCTGTCGACTACATAGTAGATTCTGATGGTACCCCTTTGCAGCCTGACCTCCCGTACCGACTTTTACACGGGATTGCACTCGCTGTCGGGAATCGCGCGTTGTATTACGCGCCGGGGAGCTCGGACCCTGCGGGCTATACGGATTACCCTTTTGCGTCGGTCGTCGAGGCTCATTGATTTTCGCATTTGGGTTTTTCTGGATAACTTGATACTATTCTGTAGAATTTCCTTTAGTAGAGACAATAGCCCAACACCGACCCTCAGTTGTTCACCGCGCCGGTTCTTAATCCAACCAACTATCGTAACTGAATCGCTGTCTGCCCAACGACTCGGAGCAAAACGATCCAAGTGGAACCATTAATTTGCATTTCCGAAAAGTACCTCGCTCGATTCGAACCTTGGATATACGTTTTGTTTTTCTTACAAGATCTATGGTGCGTACTACTACAATGAACGCTTCCCTCATTCTTACCTCAATGAAACTCGGCACTGTCCCCGGCTACCTGAATCCAAACCTTCACACGCGCCTCCACCTGATCCTGGCTCGCCCTACCCTCCGCCACCGCATGCGCCAGATCCACCAGCCCCGCAAACAACACTGGATCGTATCTATGAACAGGAAACGGCGCATACCACACCTGATCTCCACACCTCACGCGGAACACATGCAACATCGACGGGCGCTCCATCTGCACCTCCCTAAGCATCCTGAACAAAGTCGGTTTCCCCAAGTCGGCGACGAGCGAAGTTGGGATGGGTAACACGGACAACTTGACGCCTGGCAAGTTCTGGTAGTCGAACGCGAGGAGGCCGGGCGTTTCCGGGTGCTGAGCCATGAACAAGACAAACTCGACACAAATCTGGACTCGGTGTCGGCGGGAGTCCATGTCGAGGAGCGTGCGGATAAATGATTTGTCCCGGTGGTGGAGGCCCATTAAAGCAAATCCTGTCGAAATTAGGCATGGATGACTGGAAAAGAAGCCAGCGAACCTCGCGAGATCTCGGACATTGGCTTGCATTCCGTTCGGTGTCCGTCGACTACGACCCAGTCGGCACGTTGGCATGTTTCTGAACAATAGACAGCTGTATGACACCCCCCACAGCGTCTCAACGAATTTCGGTCGGTGATTTTAGCGCACTGGGTGAAATGAGCGAGTGAGATAACCGTATGTTTCGAGACGACGCACCTGAACGTTGTAGCACACCAAAGAGGGTTGCCTTCGCGGGTCCTCCCAAACTTTAACGATGGCCGTACGCTCATTCACCAAATCACGCAGCGCAGCCCACATGGGAAACAACACGCACTCGGCAAACGCAGGCTTCGCGGCACGCTCCTCGAGCGCGTCAAAGCACCGCTTCATCTCCACGACAATAGTCGGGCGAACTAGCATCTCTGGCAGCACCAGCCGGAGTAGATCGTCAAATTTGTTGACCGTATCGGCTGGCGCTGCCCCACCGAGTCTCTCCCCCCAGGATACGACCTGGGTCAGAAGACCCTTGCGTAGGCAAGGAACGATCCAGTTGAACGCCTGTGGCATGTGTAAAAACTGGAGCAGCATGACCAGAGACACCTGGATTCCGGTCGGTTGGTGCCATCCCGGTGCGGTGACCTGGATGCCAACGGCCGAAACGAGCGAGGAGACGAGTTTTGGTGTCATTAGACCCGAGAGTGTCCCTGGGAATCTCGACCCGATACGTGACAGTAGGAGGAGGACGGGAGTAACTAAACTCCCTGCGAGTGGGTCGTTCGGGTGCTTCGAAGCCAGGGAGATGGACTCGGTCATGATGCGAGACAACAGGCTGAGATCGCCACCGCAACCATCGAGTACCTCGGCGAGGTGTTGGCCGTTCTTGAGCTCGGATGGTACAGAGATGGGGATAGCCACGTCTCGCATCCTAGTCTGCTCGTCCGATTCGAACAGCCGCAGAATTTTGATCCACGAGATGACCATTGCGCGGCGAATACCGGTCGTGTCGATAACAAGATGGCTCGTTATGGGGTTGGTAAACAGTGCCATGATCGTCTGGGATATTGACTGGTGGATGGAGAGGTCGTGAGCCGGAGAGAAGCCAACGAGGCTGTCCTCGTGCGACAAGAGGAAGTCGACCCACGGCCAGAACCGGGCCCAGAGATCCGGTGCAGCGCCGTACAAGCGTTCAAACAGAGGTCCGCTGGTGATGATTCTCATCCAGTCGAAGAGGGGCACTAGATTCTGGATGCAGGGTAGCTGCGCCGACATGTTGGTGAGTCCGTCCAGAACCTCGGGAGAAGGCATCCGCGTGGGATCGAGGTTCGCGTAGATGACCGGGGGGAAGATGAGTGCCATCTCATCGTTCGTTAGCTTTGGTATCATGGCGCAAACTATCGCGATATGCCTTGTGGAGCCGCCCATCGCCCGGGATGCAGTCGTCTTGGAAGTGAACGTTCAACGGACGAAGATCTAGTCTGGAAGCGTGGCTCACGCGAAGGAAGGGCCGGAGTCCGGAGATGTTACGTGCTTGCAGCCAAGGGTGCACGGAGGACATGGTGGTCAAGAGCAATTTGAGATCGACCCGGAATTTCGATTGACCCGCAGTCTCATCCCGTTGATCCGGTAGTGCGATCAACGGTAAGTACTCAGCGTTTACTTACTTTTGACTTGCTTGCATCCCAGCCAGCAGACTTGAGGGGTAGAACCTTGGGCGCATGTCGGAATGAGCTGACCGTAAGGCGTAAACTCAGTCGGAGCTGAGTAAGCACGCAGCTCGCTTTTGATGACATCAACACAGCATCGGCGACTTGTTCCGTACCTCCACTATCGGCAGCTCTGGGCTTGGATCATGGGACTTCCCGGACCACACGAGGCCTGTATGGGCAAAGAAGGCACCATTTCCCACCGACGAACTCACAACAGGACGACCAGTCTGATGGCCGTGCCGGACAATTGTTCTTTTTGTCCTTGTCTGAACTTGGTCTGACGACGAATCTTTGTTGCGTATCGCCTCTTTGCTTTTGCTATCCATCGCGTCTCTCTGGAAACCTTGATCAAGCTGTATTCTGAACAAAAGACACCCTTCTCCCAAGCGGCAACCCGTCGTTCATTTCCTCGAGAAGCCCTAGCTATTGTTTCACTCATCTGGATAAAAACTCCATCCTTCGAGATACGTCTTGACAGCATGGATCCCCCTCCCAGCCTCGATCTCACATTACCGCACACGAGTCTCGAGTCTCTGCTCCGGTCTACGGCAGAGCATCTTGCAAGCACTCCGCATAGTTTCGCTTGCAGGATCAATCTCGGGGACGAATACAATACAGACGCCAGGTACTAGGCCCAATTAATCCTGGGACTGTACGGTCATCGTTTCCGCTCGCTCGAGCTCCACCTCCATCCCGACATCTTGGAGGACTTCAATCACGACACCGCCTTTCCATTCCACCAGCTGACCAGCTTCAACGCCATTCTATTGCGGGCGCAGTTTCGGAGCTTCCACTCCATGCGTTCGCATGTACTCCACAGCAAAGTGCGAGCTCCAGTTTTGACGGAGTTCCGGCTGGGGTATCCGCCGGACGGCTGGGCTCCCCAACGCGCACCTTCGATGTCATTACAAGAGTGGGACCTACCTCTTGGTCAGCTCAATGTCCTGCATATACCCAATTTATATCTCGATCCCCACGATTGTGCTCTGTTATTCCAAGAGGGTCGTCAGGTTAGTTGCTCCCTCGCGTTTGTCAAGGGCACTACCAACCGAAACGACCAGCTCGTGGAGTGTGTGATTTGTCTGGACGACTTCTTTTCCAGATCCATGGAGGATCTCCGAGAGCAAGGAATTATTGACGACGACGAACCCATGGCCGTGCTACCAATGTTACGCCGCCTGGATATCACCTGCCGTGTGATGAACCTCTTTCCATGGTGCTACCTCAAGATGCCCCATCTGGAGGAATTGAGCATCACAGGCGTCGCAGATTACCCCCAGAGGATCAAGGAGTGGCGCCAAAGCCACTTCATGGCGTTTTGTGCTCGCTCCCAGTTCCATTTAAATTTGGAGACGCTCCGTCTGCGGTTCGATTTTTCAATTTACCCATCGGACATAATCGACATCCTAGGTGTGTGTCCCCTCTTGCATAGTCTCGAGTTGCGTTGGACGCACTTACATCCCGACAACCGCCCGCCCGCTGAGAAAATTGCGGACCTCCTTCACCGTATGATGCCAAACCCGGAGTTCTCGATGCTTGTACCGCATCTGCAGAGCATCGCTCTTGATGGAACTGTACAAAGCCTCGAGATGCTACGCTCGCGCCGTCAATCGTCATCCCAGCTGTCGAAGATCGTGCTTTATCTACAGGACGACGAGAGTAGCGTGTTGAACGAAGGTTTCGGCATTCGCGCTTTGCAGGAGTTGGGAGAGACCGGTGTGTCGTTCGAGAGGATGGATTTCTATGGTGCAGAGGATCACCGAGATGAGGAGACGGTTCGGTTGAAGAATTGGTTTGAAACCGAGTATCAACAATACTTCGATAGTCTTTGACAATGACATGAACTATGAATGGGCGCATCGAGTGTGGTAAGATAACAAGAACCGAGAGGAGATTCAGAATAGAGAGGTGGGCGATGCGTCCTTAGCGGCGTGACTGTTGATTGGAGAAAACTCGGCTGTAGTAGTATGATTGCCAACGCGGCGGCGTCATCGAAATCAACGCCCGCCGCGGAGTAGATGCGCACATCGATTGAAGAATTTGCCGAGGGCAATGACGGCGGTGCCCGGAATCAAGCACGTTGAAACCAAGATCCTCATATGAGCCATAAGTCGTGTCCAAGTCAAAGGTCGAGATCGAACTGTGCGAAATACCCGCTGGAAGGACTAGAAACAGCTCCTGCAACTTTGGCACCGTAGGCTAGTCATATGAAGGAATACCGATCGTTATACTCTCCAACGGCACGTCAGTGCACCAGCCAAAAAGTTGGCGCACAGCTTGTGGAGAGGCACGAAAATTCAGGTACTTACTTACAGTAACTTACTTGAGAGATGGAAATGCCCAGCGATGTCGGCAGGGTGTGCTGAGTTTCTGTCATTGACAACCTTCGTGTGCCAACTGGGCTCTCTATCCACACTGACCAGCTCCCTGGAATGGGCTCAAATCCTTGTTGCACCTCGCTAACGTACGGGCTGGAAGCGTGGTTCGAAACCGCTCAATCAAGATTCAATTACCTTCCATCAACGCCTCGACCGTCAGACGAGAGCCTCTCAGCCAACTCTCAGGTATATATACCGGGATATTCCAACCGATTCTCAAGAGACAATTCTCATCAGAATAGGAAGTTGCCTAGTCATCAAAAGATAGGTAGGGATGAAAGCACATTGCACGAAATGTGCGCCCGGCCCTGTACAAGGTTTGATTTTTCAATATGGAGTACCGACTAATCTCTCGCTCGAATCCTCACCGGCACCTCCCCGAGCCCAAACGCCGTCCCATACAAACTTGCACCCGCCATAATCCGCTCAAAACACTCTTCCCTCGTCTCCCCCTCCAACAGCACGGTTTCCACCTCCCAGTCCCTCAAAAAGTGCGCGAGGAAGCACACCGCCTCGGTTTGTGCGAATCGCCTGCCCACGCAGGCTCGAGGTCCAGAGCCGAACATGATGATATCGTGGTCGGGTACGTCGTGCCAGCGTGAGGGGTTGAATGTCTCGGGGTTGGGAAAATCATGTGGGTTGTGGCAGACAGCCATGGTATCGATTATAATTCGGGAGCCAGCTTTGACGAGTATGTCTTTTTGAACGGGTCGGTCGCTTCGTATAATCATATCTTCAGGCACGTCTCGCGGGAGGTTGATGGTGGCAGCTACGAAAGATGAATTTCGGGGCATTTTTTGGTGGATGGGGACTTGCGGACGAGTCTATGGGCCTCATGCATACAAGCCAGTACGTATTTCAGGTTCGCAACATCCCGGAGGTCCTACATATATTAAGTGGGTCGGGCGAGAGGGAGAGGACGAACGTACCATGTCAGCTATGGACTTGACCTCTCGCAGGATCTCCTGGTACGCTTTCTCTTGCTCCTCCGGATACAGTCCCAAAAACACGAGTGTGGACATGAGCGCGCTGGCCGTTGTTTCTAGAGCACAATCAGTCTGTGAATTTTAGGAATAATTATGAGTTACCGTTCCCCGCGAACAGGAGGGAAAGCATATTTCCCGTCTGCAATAAATTGAGTTCAATACGTAGCAAAACACCTTACTACTTACCACCTCGGAAGGCGTCAAAGTGTATTTGCTGTCCTCGTCCGTCGCCGAGATGAGTTTCGTAAAAAGGTCCTTTGCGTGTTCCTCGCCAAGCTCTTTCTCCGACGAGTACTGTGCTTGCTTGCTAGCGGCGATCGAATCGAGGAGGGTCAGGACGGTTTTCCACGACTGGTCAATATGGCGTAGACTGCAGATTCGTCAGCTTTATTACACAGACTCCGACAGAGGCATACCTTTTGATTGGGAGGGACCAGACCCATTTCGGAAATATGAGACGGTGAACGAGTGTTGAAGATGCGACTGAGAGAGCGCGATCGAAGATGGCGAGTTCGTCTTGAGATGTACCGCTCTGGTTCCAGGAAACGGCCATCCCGAAACCGCATCTGCAGACCATGACCAAGGTGAACTATCCGCCCGTCGTTAGTTGAAAGAGTCTGGTTAGTTTTGAACTCACGCGGTGCAAAAGGGAACGTAAGTCGGCGATAACTCGATCGGAACCGAGCTCGTGTTTCATGCTGCTGTATAACGAGGCCGATTCCTGGACTACTCTGCTGAACCTGGGCGAAGTAAGTAAGAATACCGCCGAAGGAAGGATAGCAACGTACAGTTTCGTAGTAAAAGCCGGAGCGACTACTCGACGATGCCGTTTCCAGTCTTCGCCGTTGGCAGATACGATACTGGTTCCCCACACACTGGGAAGGGCGTCAGAAGGAATCAGATGCGTCAACTCGGGATATTACCTTTCGGTCGTAAAGTCCACGGGCTTCAAAAGACCCGCCCTGGCATCATTTCCCCAAATCTGTTTCACCACACCGACCGATGCCGCAAAATATGCACCGTTACCCATGAGCAGGGGAATCAAGGTGGTCAAATCGTGAGTGTGATTGAAGTGCGCTGCCGACTTTCAGTTAACGCTTGCATACTAAGAACAATGTACCGTTTTTGCGCTGTATCCAAGGCCACATGAAGCCCATGTGCCACCAGTTTGCGGGAATTGCGTTGCCCGGGAGTGAATGAGGGTCGAGCAGAGGTCTGTACCCTTTGACGTATCCGTGCGCCTGCGGGAAAATGAGATGTCGGTTCCCTTGGAATGAAAAGATCGCCTTGCATGCAGAAGTCTGAGGAAACGCAGGACGCGCCACGCCACCAAGATGGCGCCCATGTACGCAGAGAAGGAGAACATAGCCGTGGTGGAGAAAGCGGGATTGGACCCAGCCCGTGAGGCCTCCGAGATCTCCGTGTCTCTATTTTCGCTTCTGTTTCAGCCCATTCATGGATTCGAAAAGAGGCGGCGTCAAGACGGCGTTTTGCCGTTTGCGTGAGTCAGACCGGAAACTCAAAAGATACCACTTGTTGAGTATTCTTGAGGCTGTCAATTGAAGACGCCACGGAAGACGCGCCTGCCCGTCGACTGTCCAGAGATTGAGTGAGGAAGAGGAGAAGGTCAAGTCATGCCGGCATATCGGCATCATGATGTCAGACCAAATATCGCCAACTATCGAAATCACGGGTGATTTTGAATTTCTGATTCCACTACTTCAACCGCGCTGTTTCTTTGCGGTTTCTCCCACTTTATCCTTCTCATTCATGTCCATAAACGGCACATCTCTGGTGGCAGTCGTCAACGCCGCCTACTCCTCCGTCGCCAAAGCTGATGCTGCTCCTCAATGTCCGTCTCTCTACTTATCCTCCTCCTCCAACGCTCATCTCAACTTGAAGATGCTTCCAAAGTAGCCCAATCCTTTGGCTACACGCTCTCGCAGCTCGAATCAATCCCTAAAGAATCGCACATGGGTCTTGGGTGTGGTAATCCCACTGTAAATGCTACGCTGAAACCGGGCGAGGTGGTGCTGGATTTGGGGAGTGGTGGAGGGATTGATGTGTTTCTAGCTGCGGGGCAGGTTGGTGAGAAGGGCCAGGTCGTTGGGCTCGATGGGTCTGCTGTGAGTCGTAGTCGGCCACTTGAATTCCAAGCTGACTCCGTTCTGGCAGGATATGATCAAACGCGCGAGAGCGAACGCCACTAGACGCGGATTGTTCCCACCGCAGGTATCATTCGTCGAGTGTCAGTTGACGGAGTGCCTACCCATCAACTCCAACTCGGTGGATTGCGTCTTGTCGAATTGTGTGATCAACCTCTTGCCACAGTCAGGAAAGGAGCATATTTTCCGGGAGGTGTATCGCATTTTGAAGCCCGGAGGACGCGTCGTGTTGGACGATGTAAGTATTTGAATTCTTTCATGGCGAGGTGTTGATGAGGTCTTTTGTAGATTCTGGCCAAAGTCGAGCTTCCGAAATCCATCCGCAACGACATGAAGCAATACGTTAGTTGTATCGGGGGCGCCGTCCAGGTTCACGAGTACCAAAAGATGTTATATTCTGCGGGATTCAGAGGTGAGTTGCTAGAACCTGCCGTCCGTGTATACTGATCAAGAAATTGAAAGACTCGGTATTTGTCGACAGCCAGGCAGATTTAAATGTCTACATGATGGCTGCTGAAGAAGATACACCCACTCCTGCAGCTGGATGTAGCGGTGGTTTACCAGAGGCCAAGTCTTGTTGCAGTCCTAGCTCCAAGACATCGTCTGCGACAAAGCTGGATCTGAACGAGTGGGCGGGTCAGTCATTTACTTTCTCCCGATCCTGTAAACTCAATGAGTTTAGCGTCGTACCAGATTTATGTGATCAAACCAGACAAGCAGGTGCCGGTTGGAATCATCGCTCAGCCCCTTGAGAGATGGTGGGACGCGTTTCCGACAGTTGGAGATTCTGCATCTATTACACGTATCTCGTCTACGAGTCTCCGCGAGTTGCTTGGGTCGAATGTGTTTGTCGTGGACGTGCGCAGCGAAGAGGAGTTTGTTGTAATCACCCCCTACTTTCATTTATTCACGCACTCACCGCGTTCAGTCTGGCCACATTCCCGGGAGTCGCAATATACGCGCGCAGACGTTCTTCGATCGGCAGGCGGAGTTTCACGCCGAGGTTGTTAGTTCTGGGTATGGCATGGTGGTATTTTATTGCAGCTCGAGTCTTGGACGGGGACCGCGTTGTGCAGGATGGTGGGTCTCCACCCGCTCATTTTTGATCATTGTTCCGACCACCGTGCAGGTATCGGGATTATCTCGTTGACCAGGAGATGAAAGGCCCCGAAGTGCGTATTCTAGAAGCGGGATTTCGGAATTGGACGGAACGGCTTGGAGAGGGTGGGAGATGAAATTCCTTTGCGAGCTTATTCCAGCGTTTAAATTGCAACCGAGGTCATCTGGCAAGCGGATTTTCGCAAGTGGACGGAAGAGCTTGGAGAGGGTGGGCCAAGAGATTAATATTCCTTTGCTGGTCGATTTCAGCTTGTAAATTGCATGCGGGTCATTCTCGTGCCTTCAAAGTACTCACGCTTCGACATCAGACAGATGATTTTGAAAATCAACTTGTTGCATATATAAAATCAATGTTCTGTAATTGAGTTTGTCTAACTGGTGCTCTTACCTCTAAATCCATGGCCCGAGGACGCAAGAAGGATTTAACTATACCAGCGACGCGCGGGTTGATTATGCAGCGCGACTATCGTGCTAGAAAGTCGCAGTATCTTGCCGATTTGGAGGCGAGGTGCAAGGCTGCCGAGGAGGAGAACGCGTTTCTCAAGAGACAACTTGAAATTGTTCGACAGGGGGGCAGCCCGCTAGGCTCGTCGGTAGGTGAGTCCTCTTAATTTTGAGGCACTCATTGAAAATTGGGTACATAGGCACCGGCGCCAGCACAGCTGAGGGATATTCTGGAGATCGCGGCTGATGCGTTGTCGAATTTCTTGCGGGTATCCGAACCGTCGACGAGTGGGACGGCAGACCACAACTCGGACCCGTATTCGTCGGCCCATTTACTCGAGTCGTTGACTCAGCCGTCATCGTCGACTGTACATGTGCGTTCAGAGTCGCCGTGTTGTGGGGGATATTTGAGCTGCGAAGGTCCGTTTCTCGAGGAACAGGAGGAGTGGAGCGACCAGTAACCCTCTGCCTTCGAGAGTTACCCAGCTATACATCGTGTTGTTATCAAAGGCTATGTAAAATGAATTTGGAGATTTGGAGTGCATCTGTAGCGTTAACGTTGTATGAGCGTAGTTATATAGACAGGCGAGGCGTACTCACAAAAAGCATCGCTACTTTTACAAGTTGCAGTCTGCAGAGGGGATTTGAAAGAGAAACCGTTACCAAGTCAAGCCAGTATGAATCGTGAAAGGACCGCCACCGCCCAAAGATTGCATCTCAGGAAGTTGGAGCGCCGTCACGACCGAGTCTTGATTCGGATTCGAAGGAATCTTCGTAGAATGTGACACATTGAAACGAGGAGTACTCACAGAAACATTACGAGTCACAGAGGCGATTTGAAAGAGAATGGACAACGTGGCGAAACCTTATAATGATGGACTGCCAGGGAAGGACCGCAACATGGTACTTAGTACCGATCGAAGTACGAGCAGGGTCTGCTGCTGCGAGACGACCTGCGATGAGGCAGCCTCTCGTGCCGCCTGAAAAGGATCAGACACGATGAAACTTCACACAAGTTTGGCATATTTACCTCCGGCCAAGATGATGTCAAATTCGAGAGTACTGTACATGAAGGACGTCTGCAACTCGGCAGGATCTTGCCTGCGAAGAGTTCGAATTTGAAGACTATTCAATCAGGATACTAACGCAGAAAATGTCCTGACCGCTTGGAGAGGACGACCTTTCTTCCAAAGCAGTTGAATCTTGAACGTCCAATCGTCGTTCCAGTGAGCCTGAAAGATGGCCTTCGCACGATGTAAATCCGGGACGGCGTCTGCAGAAATCTTTCTGAAAGTTATTTGAAGACGCATGACACGAGCAGAGCTGCCTCATTCAAAACCCGTGTCTCTCAGTGGAAGACTCGAAGAACAGCTTCGTTGTTAGCAAGAATTTCTGCCGAAAGGTATCCATGGCATGGTAGCAGTTTTGTGAACACAATTGAAGCGCAGAGAAAAGAAACCATAGGCTGTTGCCAGCCAGACTGTTGAACGAGACCCAGATAGTGGAGTCTAGATCTAGTGGAGTCGAAAGCAAGTCGAAAGTCGGCCACAACCTTGGACGGCGGGGCAGAAGCGGCATTGAAGTGCATTGAAAGGACCCAGATCCGAGATCAAGTCATGAAAGAACGTAGAGAGTCGCCTAGCGCCCGAGGGTCGGTGAGGGATGTTGTGAACGGAAGAAGAAGAAAGATGCGCGTGATCCGCATCCAAACAGGACCACATTAGCGACCCGGTCTAGATTTCCACTCCCATCTCGGTCCTTCTTCTTCGCCGCCTCTCGCTCACTCAATCCCTACTTTGGCACTTGAATTGCCAACCTGGCTCTCCGCCCACCCTCCTTCCTCCTCCGAATTTGGAGATCAACGGGCTACTTAGGTGCGTGTCACTTTAAGTATTCCCGTTGCTCTCGCTCGTTCCAGGACATCTTCCACGGCGTGTTCTCATCGGACTCGCCAGGAACGACTCCCTGGTCAACGTCGTGCGGCAGGCCCTTGCTGCCCAAACGAGCCTTGTCCAAGTCTTCTAGCCCGACTACGGCTTCAAAGCACTGCCGATGGGTTTCTGCAAGCTCAGCAATCTCCCGCGTCCTCTGCGTGTGCTGGGTGCCTTGCTCGGCCGAGGTGCGTCCTCGCATTGTCTTTTCTCTGCCGATACTGACATTTCCTCAGTCTTCCGTCCACCACGGCCTCTCGTGCGGCACGACCTCGGCGACATCGTGCGCTTCGTTGACATCTCCCTCGCCACTCTCACTCTACTACCGCAAGTCGAGTACACGCCTGGAGACAGATCTGCCACTGCCGTCGATGATTGCTGCGACTTCTTAGTCACATTCACCCGCTCCGATATACTTCTCTGGCCGCTTTCCTCCCAGGGGCCGACAAGGAGACCTCTACTACCGCCCCCACTCTCATCAGCGACTGCAACTTCCTATTCACATTCACTCAATCCGTTCCACTCGCCAACACCGCTCTCGGCGGCGACCATCACACCGAAGTCAAGGATCCTCAAGTCGAAGAAACCTCCAACGTTCCGCCAGCGCGCCCATCGCTGGTGTCGTTTTAGGAGTCTGTACAGCTCGAAACGCTTCTCCAGGCACCTGTCGCCGAAGAGGAGAAGGCCTTTGTATTCATCGAAGATCTGAGTGTCGGGTCAGAGGGTGTGGGCACTTCCGAGTTGTGCGTATGGGGCGACGAGGGCGACGCTGCAGGGGACGGTGATGCCGAGGACGATGAGCATTCGAGCGAGGAGTTTGTCCGGGAGCTAGAAGGGGATCACTAGGCCACACGGGTCGCCGCCCATTTCGGTACGTCTCTTTGCTGCTTCTCTCCATGTGCACTCACCATTCCCCGACAGCTGTACCCCGACTTCCGTCGCTTTCGATGCTAGCGGCCTGCCACGATGTGCACGAAGCGTTTCTCCTCAATATACTGGCCTCTCCCGCCAGCCCTACCCACTTGCCTGAACGATACAACGCGCGCCCCGGCCTTGACCGTCCTTCCCTTCCCTTCACTCGCTCCCACCTCTACCACCACCCACCGAAGCAAGCAGCAGAGAAGGATCGACGCGCTATGCTCCTGGCCAAGGGACGCCTCGACGACGTAACCCGCTATCACCTTTACGACTTGGACGCATGGGGTATCATCAAGCGGAGGGTGGCGGGTTGTTTTTGCTTTGGGTGGAGGATGAACGACGGGGGCGTGAGGTTGGGGAGGCGAGGGAGGCACTCGGGTCGGTGACTGGGTTGGTGGTCAAGGTATCAGGCCGTGACTCTCTTCTTTCTTGCTTGCTCGAATGGACTTTCACATCATCTGTACCCTTGTATCATCTACTCGCTCGCTCACTGTATATTATCATCTATTAGCGAGTTGTACCAATCGTATTCTGTTGTGCTAGTTTCGATTTTGAATGGTGATGAAATGTGCTGTCGGTCGAGGAAGGGGTCTGCGCCCAATTGGGCAGGTCAATTTCTAAATCAAGTTTTAAAAGCCCTCGGGCAATTCTGTCCGCGAAAACTACATATTCGTCGGCCTCGACACCAACTCGATCCCCGTCGATTGGCCAGCTTCCGATCCTCCACCTCCCCCAAAGTACCGCTTGACCGCCTTCTGCAGCTTCGTGTCCTCGAATCCCTGATCGAGCGTCTCGAGGCTCAGTCCTTTCGTCTCGGGCTGCAATACAACGCAGACGAGGACGGTCAGCAGTGTGCAGGCACCAAACAAAAAGTAAGGTCCCGAGCTGGAGCGTTGCAGGAAGAGTGGGGTCGAGAATGCTATGACCCAATTCACGGCCTGAGGAAGATAGATTAGTTACAATCCATCGACGAGGAGGAAGAGTTCATTACCCAGTTAGCGCACTGCGCGAGACTGGTCGCAGCCGCGCGTGTACGTTTGGGCTGGATCTCGCTCGCGATGACCCGGGTCACGAGTGCCCAGCTCGAAACGAATGCAGCGATGAAGAGGTAGATGAGTGCGATGAGGGTACGTTTGCCCGCTTGCGTCTGTGCTGCGTCGGACGCGTAGAGCGAGCCCATGAGGAGCATGCATGCTGAGATGACGCTGCCTCCGCCGATCATTTGCGTGCGGCGCGACCCTGGAAGGTATCAGTACGTGGGCATGCCAGGCGTGAGGAAAAGGCGCACATTTGTCTTGAAAGCCTTGCGATAGGGCGGTGAGGACTACCATGACAATCCCCGACACTCCAGATGCAAGGAAAGTCGCTGTAGTCGTGGAAAGACCGGCTTGCTTGAAAAGCACTGGCGCGTACTACGGAACGGATGAGATCACGCCAAAGAGAGGAAACATCGACCTACGTAAAGTACAGCGTCAATACCAGATGCCTGTAGCTTCGTCAAGAAAAACAGCAAAGGAGAAGAAGCTCCAACGTACCTGCTGCATTGACATGAGGAACAGACCAAACAGAGTCCGGAATCGGACGTCCGTGGCGAACAGTTCTTTGACTTGCGAAACAAGGCTCCGTTTACAAGGCTCCGAGGGCGTCGCAGTGGAAACCTCATCTTCCTTGCGAACCTCGGCCAGTTGGAGCCCCAGCCGCAGCGCAGCGGCCTCTGCATCCCGAGAACGCCCCACGCTCAATAACCAATGAGGCGAATGCTCGAAGAAGGGCGTCCCGATGGCGAGCACGATAGCCACCACCGCCTGCAAACCGAGCGGCAGCCTCCAAGAGATACTGCCCGCATGCTTGATGGTGCCAAAGCAAGTGAAATATCCTTGAAGAGCTCAGGAGCTGATTCGACTGGGGCGCGGAGACACCCACCTGCAGCGATACCAGCGGTATTAAAGAGCTGGACAGTGGCCATTGCTCGACCACGTTTTGACGCGGGGGAGATCTCGGCCATGTAGACCGTGATACTGGATACGTATATTCCCTGGCCAAAGCCGGTGATGCATCTCCCAATGAAGAGCTAGCGAACGTGAATACAGCGTCCGAAGATGGATGACGGGACTGACCTGTGGTAGAGCCTTGGCAGAGCAGGCAATTGCACAACCAATCGCGAAGATGAAGGAACCCAAAGCGATCGTGTATGTACGAGAAATCCGATCCGATAACGCGCCAGAGCCAAAGGAAGCCAAC
Source organism: Roridomyces roridus (assembly GCA_029378245.1). Taxonomy (NCBI): domain Eukaryota; kingdom Fungi; phylum Basidiomycota; class Agaricomycetes; order Agaricales; family Mycenaceae; genus Roridomyces; species Roridomyces roridus. Next base: position 3,100,846 of record JARKIF010000005.1, read on the forward strand.
GCAGCGGTGGCAATGATACTCGAGACGAAGAGCCCTTGCACGGTGGCTGAAAGCGTCCCGAATTGTTCTTCGAATTGCGGCATGACGATTATGGGACCGATACTGAGATTGGGTCAGATTCATAGGTCCCCGTGCGCGTGAGGAGACGCACCTTCCGGTATCAAAACCCCACAAGAACCCCCCGAGCGCGGTAAAGAGTGAAGCCCAGACATAGTGCGATATCTTGTTGTTCTTGAAGACACGAACAAGCGGGGCGGTGCTGCTCGACGAGACTTGGAGTTGAATGCGGGGACGTGGCTCGAATTCCATGGTCGGAAGAGGAGGAGAGAATTGGGTGCTCTCTTATGTCGCGCTTGCTGAGAAGACTCGAGTCACAAACTGAGCATGAGTAATCCACGGCTCTCATGAACGGTCCAAAGCCCGAGATCCGAAACCGAGGGTGAATTGGCGTCTATCGTGCTGCTTCGTCATCGTCGAATGTGGTGGAGGAAGAGTGACACCAAACAAGAAATCACACCCGCTCCTTTCGCCACCATCGCAACACCACCGTGTCTCCTTGCCTCGCTCTAAATCAGTATTGGACCCAAAAAATCAACTTCCTATACCTCCGACTTGCTCAGCTATGTCGAATGGCCATTAACGCGCATGCACTGCAGAGTGGCACGGTCTCCCAGTAACAATCTGCCCTTGGCGGTGACTCGGCCGTAAAACCGAAAACAGCTGCTCCCATCTACAGTCGGCAGGCTGCAATTGATTCGCAAGGCCGTCAGCGCCGATCCTGCGGGCCGCTAAGGACGATCTACTCTGCAATAATGTGTATGTGAGAACCATCCAACCTTTTCGGACGAGTCTTCCTGCGAGGCGCTTATTCCAAACTCGTCGGCCTTGTGGTGGTAAATTTGAATCACGGCCAAAGTCCCTCACCCACCTCGAGACAGACCCGAATTGTGGGATTTACCAGCGCTCGGAAATCCTAAATAACCCCGAATGCACTGGGTAAATGGCTAAAGTGCCTCGTTTATTCTGGCATAAAAAGGACCCACCCCGACCGTCTGGATATCCATTTCACCATGTCCAGGGACGAGCATCTTGTCAATGCTTCCGAGCGCGCGCGCCGCGAGTACCTCGACCATACAGCTACAACAGCTACGCAACCTCACGTCGACATGAGCACGATTGAGCTCACGGCCGAAGACCTTTACGACAAAGAAAGGGTCGACCTGGACACTCTCTGCATCGACGATGTCTTCAAGCTCCTTCGAAGCGACCACGACGGTCTTTCTGATGAAGAGGCCCAACGTCGTTTGCAGTTTTTTGGGCCCAACAGACTCGAGCAGGAGGAGCAGAACCCGTTCTTGCAGGTGCGTCTAAAATATATTTTATTTTCTGCCATTAATTCCATCTCCAGTTCCTGTCGTTTATGTGGAACCCTCTCTCCTGGGTCATGGAGGCCGCCGCACTCGTGGCTATCGCCCTTTCCAACGGCCAGGGCCGCGCTCCAGATTGGGAGGACTTTCTCGGCATCACATTCCTCCTGCTCATCAACTCCTCGATCGGTTTCTACGAGGAGCGTGGTGCTGGGAACGCTGTCAAGGCGCTCATGGACTCACTTGCGCCGCGTGCCAAGGTCAAGCGCTCGGGGACGTGGTGCGACATTGAGTCCTCCGGTCTTGTTCCCGGCGACATCATTTCCTTCAAGATAGGGAATATCGTTCCCGCAGATTGTCGCCTGACCGAATCCATCAACGTCTCGATCGACCAAGCAGCTTTGACGGGCGAGGCTTTCCCTCAGACCAAGAAGCCTGGCGACCAATGCTTTTCGTGCGTTCCAGCTCAGACTATTTCTCGTTGTCCTGACATCTAATTAGAGGTTCTACCTGCAAGCAAGGAGAAGCCGAAGGGATCATAATATCCACCGGCATCAACACGTATTTCGGCCGTGCGTCATCTCTTGTTGGGCTCGAAGACGATTCCACCGGCCACCTCCAAAAAATTCTCGCACAAATCGGCTCCTTCTGTCTTGTCGTCATCGGCATCTTCGTCATCGCAGAGATCCTCGTTCTCTACGCCGGCTTCCGGTACGACTACCGCCGCGGCCTCGACAACATTCTCGTCCTCCTCATCGGCGGGATTCCCATCGCCATGCCGACCGTGCTCAGCGTAACGCTCGCCGTCGGTGCGCAGCAGCTGGCCAAGCACAAGGCCATCGTGACGCGCATTACTGCCATCGAGGAACTTGCGGGTGTGACGATCCTCTGCTCGGACAAGACGGGCACCCTCACCACAAACAAGCTCACCATAGATCGCGAGACCGTCGTTTCATATACGCCGCGCTTCAGCACAGAAGACATTATCCTTTTCGCTGCGTATGCTTCACGGACGGAGAACCAGGATGCGATTGACGCCAGTGTGATCTTCGCTTTGGGAGATGCTGCCAAGGCGCGCGAGGGCATCGAGCTGCTCGACTTCAAGCCATTTAATTCCACCGACAAGCGGACGGAGATTACCTACCGCGAGGTGGCGTCGGGGCAGCTCAAACGCATTTCCAAGGGCATGACGGTCAAGATTATGGATTTGTGCACCCGGGGCGTGTCCACGGAGCTGGAGGAGCGGCTGGAGGAGGATGTGAAAGAACATGCGAGACGTGGGTTGCGGTCGCTTGCCGTTGCGTATGAGGAAGTGGACGGAGACAACCCTATGGCCGAGGGCAATGGTTTTGAGCTTATTGGACTTTTCGCGTTCTTCGATCCTCCGCGGGGTGATACCAAGCAGACTATTGACGATGCGCTAGGGTTGGGTGTCAAGATCAAAATGGTCACTGGCGACCAGTTGGCGATTGCGAAAGAGACGGGAAGGAGGCTTGGGATGGGGGACCACATGTACCCGGCGAGTTCGCTCAAAAATGGACCCGCCCCGGATTCGTCCTATGTGAATCTGGATGAGATGATCTTGGCTGCGGATGGTTTTGCGGGCGTGTTCCCTGAGCACAAGTATGATATCGTCAAGCGGCTACAGGGGCTTGGGCATTTGGTAGCGATGACTGGTAAGTTTTTATTCTCTTGGTTTCTTTTCTAGCTGACGCAGACCATAGGTGACGGTGCCAATGACGCTCCCGCTCTATCCCGCGCCAACGTTGGGATCGCCGTGGAAGGCTCTACCGATGCAGCCCGCGGAGCCGCTGACATCGTTCTCACGGAACCTGGTCTTTCGACCATCGTCCATGCTATCCGCGGCTCCCGTATCATCTTCCAGCGCATGCGCAACTACTCGATTTACGCTTGTGCAGTCACCATCCGTATTGTCGTGTGCTTTGCGGTCCTGGCGTTTGCCTACAAGTTTGACTTTCCTCCATTCATGGTTTTGATCATTGCCTTGCTCAACGACGGCACAATCATGACGCTCAGCGTGGACCGTGTGCTTCCGAGCAACACTCCAGATAGTTGGGACCTCGCTGAAATATTCAGCTTCGCGGTAGCTTATGGGCTCTATCTAACCTTGTCGACGTGAGTCTCCTTTCATTTCCGCCCCTTCCAATGCTGAAACTTCCATTAGCGTTAGTTTGGTTGTCATTGTCCTCGAGACGACTTTCTTCCAAGACCATTTTGGCGTAACGCTGGGATCCTTCCCGGTGCAGCACAATGACACCCAACTGCACATGCTCGTATACCTCCAGGTCGCCATCATTTCACAAGCCCTCATCTTCGTTACGCGCGCGCACGGATTCTTCTTCATGGAACGCCCGTCAACTGCTCTTCTCGCCGCCTTTTGCGTCGCCCAGCTCGTCTCAAGCATCATCGCGGCATATGCTGATTGGGGTTTCACCAAGATTCATCCTATCAGCGGCGGCTGGATTGGGATCGTTTGGGTCTGGGTAGGTGATTCCTTATTCTTGTTGCCGCCTGCTCATCAAGTTCCTAGAACATAATTTGGTTCATACCCCTCGACTGGATCAAATTCGCCATGAAAGCGACTGTGATCAAAGTCTTGCGGGAACGGCGTCTCAAGCAGCAGCTTGCGACTCCGTCGACCGGCCTAGCCCTCGCCCGCACCCGTACTTCAATTCACGAAAGCCTGTACTCGAACCGGGTTAGCTTTATCAGACGGGCAGCGCGGAAAGTGGGTTTTGGAGGCAAGATCTCGGTGCAGGCCGAGGAGTTGCAGCGGTTTGGGTCCATCCAGACACATAATGCGGGTGTGACTCTTGCGAAGAATCCCAGCGTTCATGCGCCTTGATTTGAGTATATCGAGAGAATGTAGTACTTGGCTTTATCTTATCTATCGCGCCCACGTGCCGCCTGACACGATCGACGGTAGCGAACACGAGTCATTGACCAACCTAAGCGAGCGCTGATATAAAACCTACAGTAGTCTATCAGCGCTCTCATGTCTGAATCCCCACTCATCGAATACAGAGGCAACTGCCACTGCGCTGCTTTCAAGTTCACCTTCAAGGCACCTGAAATCAAGCAGACCTTCGCGTGTAATTGCAGCATCTGCCACAAAGTGCGTTTTTCCTCCGTGGTTTTGTTGGCTACGTGCATTTTGAAAACGTGCATCCAGAATAGTTATTTGTGGGGCTTTCCTCCAGAGGGGATAGTTGTCGTCAAAGGGGATTTAGACAAGACCCTCAAGACTTACGAGTTTGGCAATCGCAAATTACTTCACAAGGTGCGTTTTTCTTTGCCCGATGTATCCAGAAATTTCAGACTGTTCTCAGTTCTGCCCCACCTGTGGTACTTCGGTCCTGGCGTGCAAGCCAGACGGGCGGGTCGAAGTCAATGTACAAACCTCTTCACAAATCTCAGAACAAACGCGCTCACTACCCCATAGCTCCGATGTCTACACGAATTTGACGCCGTCCGTCTGCCCATTGGAGCTACCAGCAACCTTGCCTCCAAGGAACCGCTCTACAATGTCCCCGAGCCCGTTCAATTTGACTCCGTGCTCGAGGGAGCGATCGTCTACCAAGGAAGCTGCCACTGTGGTGCCATCCGCTACGCGCACATCGCCTCTGAGCCGCTCAAAGAAAGGACTGAATGCAATTGCAGCATCTGCACTCGAGTCAGCCTTTTTTTCTCTCTTCCCATTACACGCTATGTATTCAATAGGTGCGTTCAAAGTTGACGAGGCGGACCCGGTGTGGAATCCGTTGCGGATTTCACACCGGATTTTTCACACCGGGTTTGTTCCTCACCGACTTTTTATCCGGTGAGCGAAACCCATTGTGGCCAAAACCCATTGTGATGGGTTTCTGCCGAGTTCCTTCGTCGGTAATCACCGGATCAGCGGGTAGCGCTTCTTAGGCGCTGTCAAACCAGCCATCACAACAGGTTTTAACTTTGAACGCACCATCCAAAAAACCCGGTGCGACAGTCGTTGAGAAAACCAAAAACCCGTTGCACAACCCGTTGCACACCGGGTCAAATTTTAACTTTGAACGCACCTAATATTGAACTCACCAGGACGGAGTAGCGTGGATCTACCCGGGCTTAACATCCGGCGTCATCTTCGAAGGCCTTTCCTCCCTAACCGAATATACCTTGCCCGTCAAAGAGCCCGTCGTGTATCACGGATTCTGCTCCATCTGCGGCGTCTCCATTCGGGAACGATTCGAGCCAGGAGAAATAAACCGCGATCGAAAAGTTGCTCTGAATGCCCGGACGATAAACGATCCAGGAGGGACGGTGGATTTGGACAAGCTGGAACTTGTTATCTTTGATGGAAAAGCAGTCTTGCCGGCGTACGATGCGGGGTGGTAAGATAGAATTAGTTGAATAGACAGGATGTCTTTCGGGCGTTGAAATAGGCGAAGACTACTTACGCAGAGAGAGAGAGAGAGAGAGGAAAATCTCGAATTATGTTCCAGTACTAAGCGCGCGCAAAGTGGGCGGGATTACTCACCAGGGATTTAGCGAATGCGGTATTGATCCTTGAACTCTCGGCCCATTATAAGTTCCCAGCACTCAGACAGTGGGATTGAAGTAGAGGACAAGAGTAGATGAATCACATGTCAAATCTTGGTGGACACGATCGACGCAACGCGCCTGTTTTGGGCGATATCTTTCGAGCATCGGTTTCGAGTCGGCGATCTCACAGTGACAAGTGCATATAGTATCAAAAGCGAACTAAATACTACAGGTGGGGAATATAAATGCTCCAATTCACGTCCACGAATGCAGATGCCGGGAGGGATCGCAGCGCAGAAAATGGAAGTGCAATGAGGAGTGCGCTCTGTCAACAGCGACAGCCCTCCCAGTGTCCAGCCTGAATGTGTACAGCAAGGAGACGGAACCGTGACGAGCAAACAATGGAGTCGGGCCCAAGACAGAACGGTTGAGAGTCGGACGCGAGGGTCAGTCGTAAAGTCTGGTGAGCTGCGGAGTCTCGGTTCAATCTTCAGTCGCGACTCAGTCGATGGTGGAAGAAGAAGAAATCGAAAATCGGGAGCGTGGCTGTACTGATGCGCCATCACCGATGACCGACTCAAAGTCCATGATACATACACGACATACTTACAGAACCAGCGCCGCCGCCGTTGAATATGAAAACAAGAAGGTACCAAGGTGCGAAATTTGTTGCATTAGAAGCTCATATACACCCACCCCCACACAAGGATACACCTGAGTCTCTTCACCCGCCCCCCTCGTTGCTGCATCCTACGCCTCCGTCGCACAATCATACTGGACACCCTCCCACCTAAGCACATTCTCCTCCTCCTCCCGATGATATACACCCTCGCCTCCCCTCCCCAATATTCACACATCTCCCCGCCTTCCCCATCTGCACCTCCTCCGCCCGAAGCTTTGATACTGCCTCTCGCGATCCACATCCTCCTGATCACATGACACACACTCCACCACTCTCTCCTCCTTCTCCGACCCGTTACAAACAAGCACACACCGACCACCCTTCCCCTTCCCTTCCTCTCTATCCTCCACCTCCCGAATCCGCAACCAGTGCTCCGTCCGTGGGCACGAGAAGAATACAAGGCGCCAGACAGGGGCGATGATGATGCCGATACTGGTCTTGAGAGTCTTCAATCATACCTAAGCCAAGCCGGGGCGAGGGTGGTGGAAGTCGAGAGATGTGGCTATTGGGTCCAAGCTCGGGCCTGTGTCGGAGATGGTGGTAACGTGGTACCGGAAAGCAGAGTGACGAGGAGGGATGGTTAAGCAGAGATGAGGATCGACGAAGAACCAGAGCGAGGACCGAGACGAGCGCAACACACCGACAGCGAGCAACAACCCACCACCCTCCCTCCACACCCCTTAGAACTCTGGCCGAAGCCCAATGACTTGGATATCCGTTATCGCACACCACCGATAGAATCCGTCGCCACCGTCTTGCGCGCTATCGCCAGCCTTGACACTCTTCTCGTTGGGAGCCTTGGAGAACGCTGAAAGCCAGGCGATGAAACCCGACCGTCTTGACGCGTTCGCGGAGCTGCAGCCGCCGCTGATGCTGACAAGGGTCGACATGCCACCCTTCTTGACCGAGAAGCAACGAGCGCCGGAGACGCTGGAGACGCTGGGGCTGTCGACCTGGACCAGGAATTGAGCGTCTTGAAGAGGCCGAGGTGTCGAGGCGGACTTGTCGGTGCTCTTGACGCACTGGATGAGGGCTTCGAGAACACCGGGACGAAGTGCATGGAGCGCGTTGGAGACGAAAGAGGTCAATGGGTCTTGCGGGCACGACTCGCCGGCCTTGATTAGCTCGCAGTTGGCGGCCTAGGGCACGTAGGGCGTGGGCGGGACCCAAGGGACGTCGACGTCGTGGCACGCAACAGCGTTCCAGTCGCTGCATAGGATTTCAGAAAGAATGAATAAGGAAAGCAGGGGCACTTACACGGCAGCAAAGTACTCGTGCTCCTTCACACCCGCCATGTTCATTCTCATCGCCCCGTCCTTCATCAATAAGCCGCGAATAAGGTACTTTGTCGCCTCGTCAAGACGATCCGATCCCCCTTGCGGAAGTCGATAGCGTTAAACGAGTTGAGCGCAGCTGGGTCGCTGACGTTCCCAAACGGCATCCGCCCAGTGCTCAGACGGAAACGCAGCATCCCGAGGGCCCATAGTCATGCATTTGAAGAACGAGCCGCTCGTCGCGTCCGGGTCGACGTCGAGTAACACAAAGGGAGGCTCGATGCCACCGTACATGAGCGTACCCTGGTAGGACCTCGCGAGCCCAAGGTCGCCCAGAACGACGCTACCCTCCTCCGACAAGAAGATATTGGATGGCTTGATGTCGCGGTGGACGAAACCGATCGAGTGAAGGGCGTCGACAGCGGTGACCTGTAACGTAGTGAGCTCAAGATAACGCAAGCGTCAATGCAGACGTACGAGGCGTGCCATGTAGAACTTGACCCGCTCCACTCATCGCTCGTCCTTGTAGATTTGCCAAATGACTCGCCAGATCCTTCCCGCGCACCATGGCTACAATCACGCGGTGAGCTGGGCATCCATGAAAGAATTGGCGACTGCGTACGGTTAGGAGGTATGCCTTTTTGGAGCCCTTCCAAGACGCAGCCGGCAACAGGAGCATACGAGGGGCGTCCCGGTGCCGTGCGATAGACTTGAGGGCGATCTGCTCCGCGTGGGATGTCGGAGAGTAGAGTCGGGGCGGGAGCTCTTGAGGGTGTAGAGACGCCCATAGGCCTTGTCGCGAACGAGAAAGACGGAGCATGAGCTGTTTTGAGACAGCTTGAGGAGCGGGTTGAAAGCATTGACGGAGACGCTGTCGAGGGGGCTCGCCTACTAAGATTTTAGCATATGTGGCGAGTCAAAGCAGTGAAAGAACGGTACCTTCTTGCAGAAAAGACTGCTGACGCCGTTGCTGAGGGTGGAGGTGAGGAGTAGACGAGGTCTGGGAGGAGGGGTAAGCATAAGCGAGAACAAGGGGCGAGAAATTCTACGTTGCGCAAGAACATGTTAGTATAGAGAGTAGTTGGAGTGCGATGAGGATGCGGTCGAAAGCAGAGGAGAAATGTAGAAGCCAGCCACCCGCCTCCTTTTTGTCGTCGCCCGGGGTGGCTGACACTGTCTCGCGGCGTCATGACTGAGACACACGTGGCATAACTGCAAGCAGCCCTTCCCGATACACAGCATGAAGGGAATGTGGTTCTTGAAGAGATGATGGTGGGCGCGCGCAAGCGCGGGAGGCATGGCTTGATAAAAAAGCTGTCTGCGAAATCCGATGAGATTCTGCGTATTTCATAAAGGAGAAGCACGCACCGTGGTTCACCAAGACGTTTCTCCATACTGGCCGGGCGCCTCGAGGGCCGTGGCACGCTGGGGCCTGGGCCGCATGCTGTCGACTTATCCTCGTCTGATGTGGTCGTTGATGAAAGGAAGTTGGTCCAAAGGCCCGAAAAAGGCCCAAACCAACGAGAAGGCGCTCCAGGTGACTGGTGGCGATCTGGGTAGAGAGCGTAGTCGACACAGACGGTTTGCAGAAAGAGTTGTCGGGAACACGTGATGTGACATCACACGCGAAACCTTGTCCTTTCCCGCCATGAGCATCAACGCACCCTCGCGCGCGCGCCTCGGAGCCATCGCCAACGAAATCGCCGAGTACAAACTGCGCATCCGAGAACTCGAACAAGAGCACCAAGTCATTCAACTTGAGCTCGACAGCGTCGCCTACCCAGTCCTGACCCTCCCAAACGAAATAACATCTCAAATCTTCCTCTACTCCCTTCCCGAGTTCCCTGGCCCACCGATGCCTACACCAGATTCCAATTCCCACCTCCTCCGCGCTTTTCGCCAGTCGCGTCTCGACTTTCCTCTCGTTCCGCTCCATGTCTGCAGAGCATGGCGAGCTCTCGCCATCTCCACTCCCAGATTGTGGACCGCAATTTTCCTCGATATCAATTTCATTCCGTCTTGGATCGACAGCGAAGCCTTCTGCGCGTTTGTCGCAGAGTGGTGTAGCCGTGCTGGACCGCACCCTCTCACCGTCTGCGCCCGGGTAGCTTTGGGTCTGCAGTCCGGGGACTTCAATGCATCCCGTGATGTTTCCCTCCTTGCGCCGATCCTCCAACGTCATGCGCCGCAATTTGGAAGCCTCGAACTTAAACTCACGAGTGCACATTTCGCCCTCCTAAAGGAGGCCCTTGTTCGTTCGTGGGGCGTTCTGGAGATACTCGCTGTACATGTTGTGGAGCCCAGGAGACTTTCGCCAGACGAATTGCTTGAAGAGGACGTGGACGTCCTCACCTTGGGCGACGCGCCTCGGCTGGCGTGCCTTGGTCTCAGGGGATATGCCGTTCCTCTGACTTTCGACCTGCCCTATGGCCAACTAGTCGAAATCACTTGCGCACACCCATTGCATATCCTCGACTTTGTCGGAATTTTACAGAGCGCCCCGGCTCTGGCGTATCTACAATGCGAGACCAGTCCCGACATGGAACTCCATAGCGGCATCCTTCCACCTCACCACAACCTCCGAGCGCTCACCCTTGTCCACAGCACCATCGGGGTCTTACGATACCTCCGTCTTCCCGCGTTTCAAAGTCTTTGTTTAGAGCTACCGGAGAATATGATTTCCGAAGTGGATTTCACGACCTTTCTATCCCATTCATCCAACTCGTTGCGACATTTTTGTTGTGTCCTTCCCCGAGTCTGGAATGGTCGCGACCCGCCTTTCAACTTCACCTGGTTAGCCGCCGCACATCGACTCTCCGACATATCCCTCTCGTCCATGAGCGACCACCATCTGTACGATTTTGTACTCGAATTGGATCGCAACACGTACCCCACCTTCCTACCCCTCCTCGAGTCACTTCGACTTGCCGGTGAGGGCGAGCCCCTCGATGTGCCTCGGTGGATGATAGATTTGGCGCGCATTCTTTCGTCCAGATGTGTCGAGAGCTCGGACATGGCCAGACTTCGATCCGTCCGACTTGACAATTGCAGTGGCGAACTCGATGCCGATTTCGATTCTGCAGTTTTGGAACAGCTCGACGAACGTGGACTGGAGGTGCATTTGGAAAGACATCGGTGCTCACAGAGGATGACTCGGACTCGGAAGGAGGATATTGAACGAATTCAGTGATCTCATTCTCCTTTATTGTAGTATACTTACTCGGAATTGTACTTTGCAGTCGATTTGTTGGCCAAGGCCTGTAAGTTGAATTAACTCCTCGCGCCTTCCCTCACGAGCATGAAAGCCGCATCCAGCAAACGAACGGCAGTGTGAGGCCATGCAGATCGGCGCTCGGAAGAACGAGATCATTGATCCGGATTGCGGATCGCCAAGCTTGTCTCCGACTTTCATCACAACTGTACGCTGAAATCCACCGAGACGGCGCCAACTTCCCTCTTCAAGGACTTGCCGACAAGAGCCCAAAAGCGGTCTCTGGATTCATTGCTGTGACCCTCGATGGGTATTCCTGGAATCTGTATCATATCCTGTGCGACACTGCCCCTACAGAAGCTCTCTCTCTCTCTCTCTCCCACGTCAACACTTGGCCAACACTGCCTCTTGCTTTATCTCTCCGCCTCGCCTCGCTAGGAGACTGTTGCTCTGCTTGTTTTAATGTCTCGTTGTGAGGGAATAACGGGCCCCGAGGTGCGTCTCATTGTCCAGCCGCCCAACACGCAACTAACCTCCTGGAAAGGCCTGGACATTCTCCACAGACATGCCGCACTGGAGGCTCTGTACGACTCGGCCGAGAGCTTTCCTCAGCCACGATGCCATCCAGAGACACGCGTCGAGTTCCTCGACGATCTTTGGCACGAGATACAGGACCCCGAGACCCGAGTGCTGTGGCTTCATGGACCTGCCGGGGCCGGCAAATCTGCAGTGATGCAGACTCTTTGCCAACGGCTGCGGGACGCGGACCAGTTGGGTGGAAGTTACTTCTTCCAACGAAACCATCCGACCCGCGGAAGCGGGAGGGTTCTTTTCGCTACTCTGGCGTACCAGCTCGTCATGTTCGACGGTGATCTTGGCATCCGGATTTCGAAGGTCGTGGAGACCAAACCCTCATTCGTCGCGAGCTCCATCGCTTCTCAATTGTGGGAACTCATCGCTAAACCCTGCCTCTCGGCTGAACGCCGTACGCCGCGGGTCCTCTTGGTGGATGGACTCGACGAGTGCGATGGAATCGCGGTCCAGCAGCAAATACTCCACTCCATTTTCCAAATCTTTCGTGAACACTCGCTTTCAGTCAAAATTCTCATCGCAAGCCGTCCCGAACCCGGCATCCGACGGGTATTCGATGAAAACCCGTTCGACAGCCTGCATACTCTGAACATCGAGTAAACATTTGCCGACGTGGAGACTTTCCTTCGCCAAGAATTCTCCCGCATCCACAGGGAACATCACACCATGTTGCGTGTTCCTTTGCCGTGGCCTTCCGCTGATGTTGTCGATGCATTAGTGGAGAAATCGTCTGGATACTTCATTTACGCGTCCACAGTCATCAAATTTGTTGACGACAAGGACTTTCGACCCACAGACCAGCTAGCGATCGTTCTCAACCCCTCCTCCAAATACGACGCGTTACCCTACGCGCCACTGGACAGACTATACTTCCAGATCCTTTCTCAGGTTCCCGAGAGGTCGCACCCACGGCTTCTGGCCATTCTGGCTGCCATTTTCACATTCGATTCCGAGTCATATGTAGCCATCTCCCGACGACTGGAGCAACTCTTCGATCTCGAGGATGGCGATGTCCGTCTGGCCTTAAGCAGATTGCACTCTGTGCTTTATATTCCTCCCAAATCCTACGCTTTCACTTATTCGATCACCGCTATCCACGCATCATTCGGCGGCTTTCTACTCGGTGAAAGTCGCTCATCAATTTTCCACCTCGGAGCGCAAGCAAGGATTGATGTTGCACGGGCTTTACTGCGTGTTTATTCCCATCCGCTTCTAGACGGTATTGTTCTCTCAGTCTCCCAGCCTCATGGTACCGGCCGGCTACGACTCCAAGTTGGAATTTGTCCGAAGTCAGGACGGAGGAGGAATGAGCAGTGAGCAAGTCACGCTCTCCATCGTGGTTAGACGCTCGAGTCGCATGGGTTGTTTCATGATTTCACAGCGTTGCATCGTCGACAACCCTGACCTCGGACGATTGTATACTAAGTAGCTTGAACAAGATGCAGGAGATGAATAGAAGGCAACAGCGTCAAGGACTCTACCGAGCCCGATGATCATGCTGTAGTCCCGAAATCAATGTCTTTGGTTCCCCGACATACAAGACTCTAGAAGGATTGGAATAAGCACACCGCAAATCGTCGGAGGAATTCAAATACACGCCAGACAGATCACATGTATGCCTCTACATCCTTCTCAACCTCGAGCGCCATTCCATCTTCCACTAGGGTTTCCAGCGACGCACAAATTTGCGCTTTCCCCGTCTCGAATCGCCCGAGTTCTCCCCTCCTCGGATAACCGCGATCTGTTAACCCGACCGGAACCATCTTGAAAGACTGGAGCGTCTTCGTGTGACAGGACTTGCTGCGGCGTGCGGACAGGACGTCCCGCAATTTGTCACAGAGTATGGAGAGGTCTTCAGGCCAGCGGACGCGCACGGTGAGGCTGACGATGTTAGGGAGGAATCCCAGCTCCGTACAGAGTGCGTTGAAAAATGGGAATGTCGTCTCGTACTCTCCGAATGAGATATACAGATTTTGTAGCCGTGGGACGAGTCGACACAGTGAAATTCCATCCGTCTGAAACCGATATTCCGTCCCGAATTCGCCCTGAACGGCTGCCAGCCGCAGTGTCTGCAAAGACGCGCCGGACCTGGCGAAGAACGCCGCGAACTCCTCCAGCTTTATGTCGAATGCAGAGATATGGAGGAATTCGAGGGCGGGTAGTGTGAGGTATCTCAGCACGTCAGCGGTGCACTTCGGGTAAAAGCCACCGAGATGGAGTCGCCGGAGGCAAGGATGAATGCGCGGTTCGTGCTCATCCTCGGAGCCCTCCCACAGCCCAAACCTCTTGAAAGCGGCCCAACGAAAGAGAGTGCACTCCGTGAGGCGTGGGGCGTTGTGAATGAACGCGAGGCAAGCGTCGAGGCCCGGCCACTGGTGGTGCGTAAGGCGACTGGAGCCGAGCGCTACTTTCTCCAGCGCGAGGAAGGGCGTCTTGACTAGATTTGCGATGTTCCGTGGTCCGACGCCCGCTCTCAGTTCGTCCATCTCTACCGACACCTCCAGTTCGACAAATTGCCCCGCTCGCTTCGTTATCACGTCCTCCACGTCTGGGTGCCTGCCCCCTGAAAGTGAGATCTTGACTGGAAGGAGTTGCGTCCTGTCCAGCCAAATCTCGAAGAGATTCCCAAATCCCACGTATGGAATGGCAATGTGTATGTGGATATCCGTCCAGAGCGAGGGAGTAGCGAGGGCGATTTGCGTCCAAGAGCGACAGATCCGCATGAGCAGCATCGGCGCGGTATAAGCGTGCGGTTTCAGGTCAGCGTACTCGGGTCCGACTCACTTTCTGAAAATCATGGATGAGAGCTCGAGGGGAAGACGACTCATCGGGTCCCTGAGAGCATTCAATTCACCCCAGGCCGCATGTTTCTGCTTCTTGAGCTCCTTGATGGCTTTAGTGTGTTCGTAGATGGCGTCGTTCATAGTTTGGATGCGCTTCTGAACGTCTTGGACCGCAGAGGAAGCCATTGGACGACGAGGTCAGAAGAGAGGGGCGTGAGGCACTGCCACGGATGACAAACCTTTTGATCGCCGACGTGCTTGCACTTGTGATTCTCGCCTTTTTTTGACCATCATCCACTCTCGATCCACTCCACCATTCCGACATGACCCATAGCTGGACAAGTTCGCCGAATTTGTTTCTCCACGTTTTGGTGATGTTGGAAATTTCAGCAACCCGAGCACGTAAGTAGAGGAACTGCCTGTGACGTAACACGTTTGATATACCTGCTGGTGCTCTCAAGCGTCCGGCATCTCTTGGGAAGCCTCCACTCTTGGGTCTGAAAAGCCATGCATGGACTGTGTTCTGATCGTAAACACACGATGAATCCATCTCTTCAGACTCTTCTACCGCTGCTTCGTGTCTTCTTTCTCCCCATTGAAGGTTTTTCTGCGACGTGGACCAGACTTCTGACGAAAGTGCGCCCCCTCTCCCTCCTACAGCTTGCGAGATGTCCAGTCTGTCAGGGGACTACGATCGTGTCGACTGCGCAGGTCCTTGCGACAGACTACGGGCAACGCCGGAAGCCTGCGCTTTGAATTTCCCCGAGTCACTGCGTGGGTGAAAGATACGTTTGAAAAGAAGGCGCGCGTTGGACCGTCGGGTGGACTCGGCGTTGTAAGTATTTCATTGAAACTCACTTATCTTTCATTCCTATTAAACTCGTATATAGCTTTCGCCCTCAACATCTGCGGCGGCAAGATTCTCAACACTAGCGCTGTCAGTCTGGGCGCTGGCACCACATCGTCACAACCAAGGCGCGTTATACTTACTCACACACATCCCAGAGTTCACCCAAGAAAAAAATCAATTTCTCCCAGCAAGTTGCAAGTGGCGAAGAAGGGTTCATAATCCGCCCTACAGTGTTCGAAAATTCTGAAAAGTTACATTCTGAGGTACATTCCATAGCCATGACGGTCTGATTCTTTTAACGTGTTGGTTGCTCCGCAATGTCTAGCAGAGGAAGCATTAGTCATGACCACGATACAACAACTAGGAAAAGTCGCATAGTATTGTTTGGAGATATGCTTAGTTCTTCACAGCCTCTCCAGCTCCAGCCTCGACTTCCTCGTCCGAGAACGGCGAGAGCGCGCCATCATCTTCGTCAGCGCCGTCAGCGGCGCTCCTGGAGGGCCTGATACTCGCAGTCCCATCCTCGTAGACGTGGGCGCGGGTGGGCCTGTTCGCACCCAAGAACCGCACCGTGACGTGAGTACGCCGGTCGTTTGCGTTGGAGTGCCACCACTGGCGACCGCCAGCGCTGTCAAAACAGACCTGAGTAGATAGTAAACACGTATGAATCTTCTGGGACATACGAGTAGACGACGGCATATCGCGCGGAGCCAAGTGCCTGGACATTGTTGTGAGCGGTAGTGACCTGGGTTGTGATGTTGGGCTGCTCGTTCGGCAGCAGGGTTGTGGGCTCGAATTCAACGCGCCAAGACATGGTATGGTGATCGATGGAGAGAGAAGTGAACAGGTGCGAGCTGAAGGAATGTAGACACCGATGTATGAGCGTGCTTTATATGTAGACAGAATGTCGTCTGCCTTCCGAAAGCTCCGCCTAGTCCGAGTCTCTGAGCAGGTGCCAGTTTCCTGTCATCCATTTTCGCAACTGACGAGCGGAGGAGTCATACTTAGGTTCCGCCCACGTCGGCCCCGCACTTGCCCGCAGTAAATGCGCCGCTGTAGAGGGTCTCACCATGGTGAGGTAGCCAGCATCATGTGTCAGGAGACCCGGACTCTACCGTTCCTTGAGAAGCGCCGACCTCTCTGCTGTTAACAAGTCTCACGTAGGCAGTTCAAGTCCATCCCGCTCATATTCAGCCCGCGTGCATAGGATTCTCGTCGCTCGACATCGCTGCGCAAGAAAAGCGCGAAAATGACCGGCATATTGGACGCCTCAACAGTGCGCAGAGCCAATCCAGCAGCAAGCCCGTCGAGATACACGGAAATGCCACTGAAATAGATAATCTTAGAAAGCGCGGGTTGCTTCCTCGATCTCCACGCACCTCATCTGTCTGTCATCTGCGGGATAAAATGTCGAAAAGCTCCGGAGGGTCTCTGAGCCAGGTGCCAATTTCCCGTCACCCATTTCTAGCTGACGAGCGGAGAAGTCATACTTAGGTTGTGTTTACGGCCTCACACCCGCAGTAAATGCTCCGTTATAATTACGATAGTGTAAAGGGATTTATAAAGGTTGGTCAAGAGTGAGGAGCCCGACGCAGCGGGGACGTTGACCGAGCGAGCGTGGGTCGGCGTGCTTGAGCAAAGTTGGGCGTACGGACGTAAGACATGGTGGTAGAGTGTAATTATCGGGATAATCTGAGGAGATTTTCGCCCAGCTTTCATAGAAGGGACCCGCGGAGGCAGAATCTCAGATCGAGCGCTGTGTGTAGGTCTCACTTCCCCTCCTCAGATTCCAGAACTTTGCTTCCCGAGTCGTTGGGTGCAAATTTTCGAGGATAGCAAGATGTAGATGGGAGTCGGATGGGATAATACAAGATTTTGGGAAAACGCGCCAATAGTCGAGAAGAGAACGCACATTTTCACGTCAACCGACCATCCGCATCGAAGATCTCTCCCCGACATTGGAGGCGATGTCAGGCCCGCGGTCCAGAGCAATGGTTCAGTCGAAGCACGGAGGTCGGTATAAAGATCGAGCTGGACCAGACAAGCTCGGCTGGAACGAGAGGAGAGAAGACGGAGGGTAATGATGCGGGTCGAAGTACTCGAAAGGGTGTCTGAGCAAGTTGTCGGACGCTCAGAAGAAGTGGAGAGCAAATTTGAAATGGAGAGTGTCTACGTCGTGCGATTCAAAGACTGGCAGCTATGATTCAAGACTGTGCTTGCTCGTTTGACACGTCGCTGGAGAGAGTAGGAAGTTTGGATGTGCTCGTTTGAATTTGTAGCGATGTCGTGGTCGAGGTCAACTCGCGAGTGTTACGTCATGCGCTGATCCGCTCTTTGTCCTCGCCGTCCTCGATGCCCCTCATATGGATGCCAACGCGTCCACCTAGCCACTCCTTCCTCCCCCGACGTCGACCATGTGGATATCTGGACTGTACTCGGCGACTTCTGCTGTGTCTTTCGGTGCGTGCTTTTGCGACACGTCTCTTCCAGTTTTCATTTTCATCCACAGCTACCGACTACATGCATTCGACCGTCTACCCTCTGCGCTCCACAAAAACCCCACGCTCGTCATCCGTCTCCCTCAATGCCACACATCCGACCTCAAGGCCTCACGCCTGAAGGGTGGGAAAGGACGCCGACCAGTACGATCTGACGATGGCCCGCAAGGCCGGTGTCAGCGTCGGTGCGGTTTTCTGAGGCTATTGGCATGCCCATCGTGCCCGCTCGCTCGATCTGTAAATCGACGCTGTGGGTTCTTTGTACCCGAGGCCTACAACACGAGGAGCAGCCTCCAATCGCTGATAAGGCATTGAGGGCTCAGATTAAGGTGCGTCCGTAGCCTCAGCTCCCGTCTTTCCCGCTCTTCTGACGCCTGCTCAAGCTCGCACATTTGGGAATCGCACCCTCCATACCCATTCCGCCAGTTTCTGTAATCCGCCACGCCCACGCACGCCAGGCCACCGAGCTGGGCACTATGCCTATGGGCGTTTTTTGTTTTGAGCCTCGATCTGGAGATGGGCTCACGACAGCTCACTCGCGCGCTCTGATGCCCTGCCGCGCGCCTTCTGACGCCATTGGCTCGCTTCCCTTCTGGTGATCCCCTCGATCTGTCGGCCAAGTCCATCGACGCTGCTGGTTTTCTGGACGGGCACCCGACGCCTACAACATGCGAGGAGTAGCTTAGAGTCGATGCAGCGGAGGTGGCGCAGAGGTGGGCGGCGAACGATGGAAGGGTCCCACTTAGCTTGAGGTGCGTCGATCTCGTCAGCTCCAATCGTGCTGTCTTTCTCACCTATGATCAAGCTATCTGCCGTGTGCACTGTAACACGAAGATGACGCTGAAGTGACCGCCGCGGCATCCGGGATACCTTGCGAACGAACTTGGGTCGTGGAGGTCCGTCGGTAGTTTCAGCTACCTATCGTCATTCTGTCTTTCTGACACGTAATCTAGCTCCTCCCAGTCCTTGGGATCTCGACCTCTCTGCGATGCAGAACCATCGCACGCGCGCACGACGACGGAGCTTAGTCTCCATTTGAATTCAATACCGTCTCCCGCATCATCACTGTCTGTACCTTCCCGCGGACGCGATACTTGGACTATCACAGCCGATCCATCTGCCACCCTTCGACAATACATATTCCTACCTGCCCTCGAGTGGCTTGGATGTACATCGTCCTTCCACAGAGATTGCCACGGGAGTCGTACGAGGAGGCCGCCATTCCCATACTCCACGATCGTCTCCCCATCATACTGCGGCGAGCTGTGCCCGGTCCGGGCCGGACGGGCGAGAATCATAGAATGATCCTGCACTGGCAGCGACCACCGCGTGCCGTGCCTGCCACTCGCCCGACGACAGGGCTGAGGGCTGAGCTTGTGTCGGATGTGCCGTGGATTCTCCTGGCCTGCTTAGTCATATACGCCGTGTGAATTTTAAATCAATTTTCAATTTTTTTCTCCCATCACCGCCTGCCCACTCTTCCCCTTCACCCTCATGTCGGCGCAGCAGCTCCGCGTCGACATCGCAAGACTCACGGAGGCCATAGATCCCCTGAAAACGGTTCTGGTGAACCTCCGAGACCAAAGGGCTGTCCGATGCGACCCTGGCCGCTCCGATAGACTGGCGGTGGCGACGGGGCACCTCGAGTCGGCGTTGGCTGCCCTCGAGACAGACAGGAAAGAATCCATCAGACACCTATCGGCATCGCGCGCGCCCGTCGATCCTGTGGCACGCTTACCTCGCGAGATTTCCACCAGAATCTTCCTCCACCTTCTTCCGTTCTTCTTCGTCGACGATGCCGCCAATCTCCTCCAGGTCTGCCGTGCGTGGACCAAGATCGCTCAGGCCACGCCGGGTCTGTGGACCCATATCAATTCCGGCGGGACTGCCCCCGGGAAATTCAAGAATATTTTGAAGCTTTGGCTTTCCCGAGCGCAACGGCTTCCAGTATCGCTAGTGCTCGATCACGTCGACAGCCCCATACGCGACATCGTCGAAGAAAACTCTCATCGCATCCATGATCTCGCATTTTTGCTGAGGCCAGAGCAGAGGGACAATTGGGAGGAGGAGATAGCGATGATATCCGAACGCTGCTTCTTCGATGCGTTGCGCAGCCTGACCATCCAGTCTTCCGCGGACGTGGACACGGGACTGGGCTCTCTCCTCGACAGCCCACGCCATACTCTCAACATGTTGCGTGGGATGCCAAAGCTCGAGGAATTCACTTTCCTGTTCACCTTCTATAAAAGCCGTCTTCAACCCAACACCACCATTCTCACCCTCCCGTCGCTCCGGCGCCTTTCTCTGGGCAAATTCGAGACCGAGTACGGGCACCCCAAAGTGGCAGATGGGCAGATAATCGGGGGCCTGAGGCTACCCGCCCTCGAATTCCTTCACATTAGGCTCAACAACCCCGAGGACGAGACGCATCTATTTCACATGTTGGATCGGTCGTCTCCTCCATTGAACACTTTGCAAATCAGCATCAACGGGATGAGCGCCACAGTCTTCGCCTGCCTGCATAGCGTTCCTCGCGTGACGCAGCTGGATATCGCGCACTCCTTACACGACAAGATCACCTCTCGCCTCTTTGACGCGCTGGCCAGCACACCCAGCCTCCTCCCCGATCTGCGGCACTTGAGGGTTTTCGGACTCATCGGTGGCCCTTCCGTGTACGCGAGCGTTCTCAAAGCGCTCCGCCATCGCAAGTCGCGTCTCCGATCTTTCCGGTTTATCATCCTCGGTGAAATGACTAGGTGCGAGTTTCCCTGTATGATCTGTCACGATGGACCACTAATGCCCGAAATTTGCGCAAAGGTCTTTGCCCGACGCTTTTGAACCTGCCTTCCGGGAGCTCATCGCGGGAGGGATGGACATCTTCATTGCAACCGATTGGAAGAGGATCAACTATCTGTATGATTCGTGTTTCTTGTGTGGTTTTTTGACTGACGCTCGTGTTAGCCTGTAGTCCAGGAGAGTACGGGGGCCAAGCCTGATATCATAGACTTCAATGAAATGAATGAGGCTGATGCTTGCTTTCTGGCTCGAAATAGATATTAGGTTAGATTCAACAATACGTCTGATGTATCTGCGAGACGATCGAGACCCCAGACCCTCGAGTATGCGGAGATTCAAAAAAGTATCCAATACATAATTGTGTGGATTCCAAACCACCCGACTTGGTGATATTCAACATTGTCCTCGCCTGGCTCGTCAATCAATTCTTGCACCAGAGCTTCCACCGCTCGGTCCTTTGAACCGCTTAAAGCTTCAAGTAAAGAGGATGGTGATGTAAGTCGCCACGAGCATGAAATCCGCGATATTGAACGTATAATTGCCCGGGAGTGTGAGGGACCAGCGGAAAGCGATGATGCGGTCCAGGTTCAACGCCGCGAGGTTAGTTCCATCTTCAATTCTACCTGGACGACCGAATTCAACTCACCCAGACTACTTTGTGAGTCTCTCGGCTCTGTCTGGAGATTCAACACGAATTTGAGGACAATTACTGCCAGCAGGTATTCAGCCAGCTCTTCGGGAATCTCACCTTGCCGAATCTCCAGGAGCTGAAGCTTTCCTTCACCGAATTCGCCGCTTTCCATCGCTCGCTCCGCCTTTTCGACGGCAGATGTGAACATAACGATTTCGCAGCTGCTGCACAGTGCTGCACAGTGCTATGCAGTGCTATGCAGTGTCTCCAGTTTTCCTGATGAGTCTACCCCGTGCTTTCTCTCCCCAAGGAGATCACCACAGATATTTTCCTCCGATGCCTCCCCGACACTGTTGGCACACATCCGAATGACCGCCGCTTCCCTCTCCTCCCACTATACGTTTGCAGAGCTTGGAGGGATGTCGCGCTGTCGACCCCCACTTTATGGGTCAGTCTCGGCCTCGACCTCCGTTTGGCCAGAGCTCCCATACACCTTTTGGAACTAGTCGACAACTGGTTCGGCCGTGCTGGATCACAGCTGCTTACCCTACTCGTCCGCGCACGCAGCTGGAAGGAGGGCAATGCCATGTCGGATGTTGTTGGGCCGATCCTGCAGCGTTTTGGGTCGCGCCTTCGGAAACTCGATCTTGACATGGCACTAGGACACTATAACATGCTGGCCGACTCGCCAGTGTCACTCCCTGTTCTCGATCAGGCTGCGTTGACGATGGCACCGAGCTATTATTTCGATTCCACAGTCAACTTGTTCAGCGACGCACCTCGATTGACGCGACTCACGCTGGACTCTTTCACTTCAAATTCAACCCAACTCTTCCATCTCCCGTACCATCAGCTTCAAACAGTCATCATTCGCCGTCAACTGAATCTCCACGTCCTTGCGGATCTTTTGAGGGATGCGCCGAATCTCCAGCACCTCCATTGCTCACTGTTGCATCGGCAAAATGCCCCGCGGGTGGAGCACCACAAACTACGCACTCTAACTATTGGCTGTGACTCTGATTCACGCATTTATCCATTCCTTCAGTTCCCGGATCTTGAGAGCCTGGTTCTGGATGCACCGAAGTATACGGCTATGCCCAGAGAGGAATTCCAAGCCTTCGTATCCTCCGCATCGCTCCTCTGCTTTGCTTACCACGGACGCTACATCAACGGTTGTCCCGTCGACTTTAGGTGGCTCGACGTCGCGCAGAGCCTCACAGAGATCCACCTCAGCAACCTGCAATTCACGACGACCCCACGTGCATACTGGTATCCAACTTCCTGAACCAGTTGGATCGGAGACACTACAACACCTTCCTTCCGAACCTCCACTCGCTAGAGCTGGAGGATCATCGTTTTTTCGTGCAGCCGGATAGTTTGGGACAGATTCTGTCCTCGAGATGCGACGCTGAGCTCTGCGCAGGAGTCGTTGTGCTCCGCTCGTTCCGGCTTGTTGGTGTCACCGCTCGTCGTGGGTTTGAGGCGTTGCGCTACCTCGTTAGGCCGGGGATACAGATTCACGTGGGACCTGACGAATTCACGAATTTGCTCGTGTAGCATTTGGGCTGTTCTTGATTTGATCCAACTCGAGTCTGAGGAGGAGAATATTCTACATATTTATGCTACACGCTGTATTGTCCACCTAGTGTGGAAACCCTGTTTTTGTTTCAACCTCTACGGCCGTTCCTCCTCCTATTAATATTCCATTCGGAGCTCGTCGTTGAATTTGTTAATTCACCGACTGAGAGGCCCTCGGGATTATCGAATTACATTCAACCCGAGCTGCATGCCATCTAGAAAGATGTATTTATTTGTATAATCTCGAATGAGAGAGAATTGACGGCCCCTTTTGTAGGCGAGACTTTGCAACGACCCCAAATGCTGTACAAAGAGGCATCGAAAGCTACCAGAAGGAGGGTACGTATGATGAGGGTACGTATGATCAACAGGGTCATCCGACTGAATGCCTCCCGTCGCTACTCAAATGCCCATCACGCCGCCGCCAGTTCAAGTGCGGATGAAGCCGTCACGCCGTACGGCGATCGCGAGTCAAGAGGTACATGGGCACCTCTGCTTCATACCACCGTGCGTCGTCAAATAAGACTGCGAGCACCGTCCTGAGGAGGAGTGAGAATGATGACAAGGAGCCACCGACACGCACTCACCCGAAAAGCAGCTCCGGAAGGACATTCATCTCAAAACGGCACACGGGCAGCCGCTCCCTCCAGCGAATAGTCGTCAAGCCCACCGTACGGCGAGGATACAATGCCCGCCAAACAAGAATCAGCGACTCTTGTGGTTCTTCCGCCGCCTCGATACCGCCTCAACGTCAGCGACGAGCGAGAGGCATAGCGGGTATGGTTAGAGCTGCTCTGGTACGCTGCATGGCCGACGAAGAGCATATCTCCCTCTTGGAAGTATGGCTCTAGCTCGGTGGGGCTGTCGACGGAGATGCATAACCGTTGCTGGGTCGTTGCGCGAAGAGATGAAGAAGCGAGAGAGGATCGGTGACCTCTCCAGGATGACGCTGGTAAGGTGCGCGAGTCGGAGGCGGACGAGCTGGATGAAAGCCGATCGAACATGCCCGTGTCTGCGTGGGGAAACTCGTGAGCAGCGTCGTGAGGTTCGCCTGGATGGCTTCTGTGAGAAAACGAGAAACGAGCGGAAGATTGGACGCACCTGGATCGGCCAGAAGCCGATTCGCGTCCAACTGACTACCGCCAGCTCCTGCCTCCGAAGACAGAGTGTTCTCTTCTCCATCCTCCCATGCACGCTGTCGTCCCCAACGCCGCCGTGGATATCAGACGTTAAATCGTACTCAAGTCTAATACGTGAAAACGGCGCTGGAAGTGACGCACCCTGTACTTCATCGACGGGTCGCGGTCATGCGGAGGCAAAGCACACCGTACGCCGCCGCGAGCACAAGGCGTCAGCGCCCTCGCTGCAGCATACAATATCGTGGATGCAGACACGATACTGAAGAGAAGAGGACCTGCCAACGAATGAGATGTCACACGCGGGCACAGACCAACACGCACCATCTTGGATAATGCGTTATAATCTCCGAGTCCAGGCTGAGGGACGGGTTGGCCTTCGGGTCGGATATGGCGTGCAGGCCTGAAAGTGCAGAGAGAAGACCTGCGAACGAATGAGATGTGATCCGACGCGTGGGCACAGACGAGGCAAGACGCACCATTTTATGATGCTGGACGATAGCCTTCGGGTAGGGTATGGGCCCGCGAGGTCATGGTGCCAAGGACGCCAGCCTGTACTTATCTGCTACGGACTTGAAACGGGCAGCGTGCTGAGTGAGGCTGGCTGGGATTTCGCTCGGGATTTCAAAGATGGTAGTTGTCGGCTCTTCGGACGGGCCACTGTAGAGTGCGATGGTATAGTCCTGTAGCAGCCCTTGAGAGGCAAGACGCTCCGCAAAAGAACGACGCACTTCAGATTTTCATCCTTTCGTGCCGATAGACCGCAACGACTGAGCCGACCGAAATCCAGCAATCTGCTGGCACGTAAGTGAGGAACGGACTGGAAGCTGCGTGATGCAGTGAACTCACTTCCGAGGACAGACTTCAAAACGACGGCCTGCCCGCCAGAGTCGCCTGTCCGACACAAGTTCCGTGTACCGCAGCCTAATTCCCCGCCGGACAGATATCGACGCGCATGCTGGAAGTTGTCGAGTGGGTTCGGCGTTATTGAATACAGTGAGACTGGGTCGAGTTGGGTTGAGTGGGATTAAACATAGAGCATTGTGGTGGTCGGAAAGAAGAGGTTTGTTGTGCGAGCCAAACAAAAGACTCTTGGCTTCCGACCATCATCTGCCGACATTCGAATATTCCCGACTCGGAAACTTCGACTGCCTGGCTCTCTTTCTCTTATGCACATGTATAACTCGAGCCGTCCCTCGCCGAGCGCCCACTGAATGAAGACTCCTGCACTCTGATCTCGCAAAAATAGTGTCAACAGCTTTGAGCGGCAAACTGCCACTGACACTGTAGGAAGCATCTATTAGAAGCCTCGTAGTCTCTCTCTATAGCCTCCCCTCTTAGTTTCCGCCTCAACAAACTAGTGCGCTGCTATCCCTCAACTACTTGACCAATTCACTTCGCTGCTGCCTCCTGCGAGAGACCAAATTTCACAGGGCTATTGTGGTTCTCGTCCTTGGCGCTCGAAGATATCAGCCCATCCTATCACTGAGCGTCAAAGCAAATGAGCGCTCTCATTCTGCAAGAATAGTATGCCAGAGGCCGTCCTGCCTCGTGTTATTATACAGCTTTGTCCTCTCCACCATATTGCATCGTCGACTCCCACCCGCTGCCATGCCCTCGCTGACTCGTCGTATTCCCTTCGCTGCTCCAATTCGTCGGGCTTTCTCCAGCCAGATCGCCTCTGACGCGGGCGATGGAATCAAAGTCAGCCTCCGAGCCTTGCGGGCCTCGACGGACGCTTTCCCACCTCTCAAGTCTGCAGTGTCCGCGGCCTTAGTTTTGCTAGAGATGAGCGAGGTGCGTCCCTTTGAAGAGCCCCGGCCTCACCCTGATTCCTCCTTTCTTTCAGAAAATGAAGCATAACAAACGAAACAGGGAGAAACTCGCGGGACGCGCTGGGCAACTCATGCTGGACATCTGGGATCAGATGAGGAACCTCAACGTTCCGCTCTCGGATGGAGTCGATAGTAGTCTAGTCGGGATTCAAACGTATGACCCTGCTCCCTTATTTCTCTCCATTCTTTGACGAATGGGCAACTCCAGATTATTCAGAAAAATTGACATCTTCTTCCACGAGCTCGAGAGGGAGAAATTCCTGAGACGGCTCATCCGACAAGATCGTCACAAGGCTCAAATCGACGAGTATAACAGACTATTAGATCTCGCGACGTCCCAGTTCAGCGTGCGCATCTCTTTCCTTCTCATAATTTACTATCGCCTCATTTATGTGCTGCAGATAAACCTGCAACTCAGCATTCGTAGTGCACAGATGGCGCAAATCGCTGCTGACGAGAAGAGACATGGTGATCTTCTGGGCATCTCGCAAATGAGCGAGGCCGAGCGGTTGGTGCGTCCGCTATCTATTTCATACCTTCGCGCAGGGGCTTATCGGTGAATTTCGACAGCAGCTTCTCGCAAGCCTGGACGGTATGCATTTCCCTTCTCCCGGATTCCATTCTGACCGAGATACAGCAAAGATGCAAAACGGTGTTCTTTTTTTTTTAGACCCACACTTGGATCGGGATCTACGCCAGATCTAGGTTAGGTTATATTGCGCATTCGAATCTATTTCTTTCTTGATTTCAGGCCGTTCCCCGTGCGCTGGGATTTACAGCTGACTGCATAATTCTGGAGCACCCAGAAAAAAAAAAAGTTTAGAGGCGGTAGATGACGTCAACCTCGAAGAGTGGGTCCTCGAACGTGCGCCGCCCAGTACGCCAAAGACTCGAGTCTGCATAGGCGCTTCTCACCAGTTTGCCGCCCAAGGCTGTTAACACTATTTTTGCGAGCTCAGAGTGCCGGTAAATCAACGGTAAGTTCATTCAGTTGACGTTCAGCGAGGTTTGAACCGGAATGTTAATCGGCATGAACCAGAGAGTCTGGGAGTCGAAGTTGGCAACTACGTGATTCGTAGATGACGGTAAGAGCCTTGTTTGTTTGGCTCGACAACCAAACCTCTTCTATCCACGACCACGATCTTGATCCCTGTCAAAGCGCCCCAGTCTTACTTTTTTTGAGAACGCAGAACGGACGTCGACAATTCTCTGGCATGCCGTGTCGTGGATCATCTCATGCCGTGTCGTGGATCATCTCGTTCTTGGATCGCAGTACTTGGGTGCGTCTTGACAGTGCAAGGAACCTATCCTGGAAAAGCAGTCCTGCCGGCGTACAATGCCTGTCAATGCGTTGGGCGTTGACATAGGCGAAGACTAAGTAGTCACTACGCAGGCGGGGAAAATCTCCAATTGCATGTTCTAGTATGCGCGCGCGCCGCGAAGTGAACGGGATTACTTATCAGGGATTTAGCGAAGGCGGTATCGAGCCATGTGTTACCAACACGCAGACATGGGATTGGTACAAGACAAGAGTAGATGAATCACATGTCAAATTTTGGTGGATGAGCAAGCGCGTCACGATCGACGTGACGCGCCTGTTTTGGGCGACATCTCTCGAGCATCGGTTTCACGTCGCTCAGGCGAGCGATTTCATAGTGACAAGAGCAGAGCATATAGTATGAAAAGCGAAATAGAGACTACAGGTGAGGAATATACATGCTCCAATTTACGTCCACAAATGCAGATGCCGGGAGGGATCGCAACGCAGCAAATGGAAGTGCGATGAGTAGCAGACGTGCGGCGACGTATGGGATAGTGAGAATCAGAAAGAAGATGCCGAGAAGCTCGTTGAGTTCGTCAGGAACCTGAGGGCCGAGGAGACCCAAGGTTATCATGATGACGGGTATCGAAGTAACCGCCAACGAAGACACCCTCCAGAGCCACTTTTCCGCGGTAGTGGGAAAGTCATCTTGCCACGCGGCGCAGTGAATGGCACCAAAGATTAGGCCGCTGAGAATTGGAATGATCCAGCGGACAAGAACATGAACTGAGGTCATATGCTCGCCATCGGCGATCGCCAGGGACCAGAAATCTGGGAGCGAGGTAAGCCCAGACTCATCGAAATCTTCCTCTCTTGAGTTTCCTAAAAGGGCGGTCGAAAAACGATCCAATAGAGACAATTCTGTGCGAGGGGGGAGTTCCGTAGGGGGCCGAGGCGCTCCAACAACAATTTGCCGCTCAACGCCCAGCGGTTTATTCCACCAGAGAATCCAGGTGAAGACATTCATGGCGGCAAACGCCATGGTAGCAACCTCCAACTCGGTAACCACCAGATGTTGATGTACTCGAGCAAGGCATTGTGTGGTAAACCACAAACCCTGCACCAGCGCGACACCTTTCGAGAATGCGTCGCCTTTGCTCTTGTCCATGATGTCCTCCGCGTCGATGCGCCGTATTGCTTCCAACATCTCCTTGTCCTCAAGCTGCTTCTTTGTGACCACCACGTATCCTGACGGGTCAACGAATCCACCCATGGCAAAAAGGAAGCCGTGGGTTTTAGAGAAGTTGAATTCTAAATGAAGTGAGGCTTGAGAGACCAAGAAGAAAACTGGGGCCACTAACCTTGGGATAACTCCCGGGCAGCGAAAAATTGTCTTGCGGCAAATCCCACCATGATCTCCGGAGCGATGATGGCAATGAGCATCATCTTGAGCTTGCGCCAGAAGAGTGCTATTGCACTCTGATGCGGGGGCGGCACGTTCGGGTGCACCGAGACCCAGGTGAAGGCAAAAATGGTGATGACGCAGCCCCACAGGATTCCGTACAGCGTCCGGCAGTTGTCGATGTCTTTGCAAGAGTCGTCTGATCGACGATGAGGATCCGCCAGAGGGGCAGCGGTCGAGGAGAGGATGTGGGTGAGAATGAGTAGGAAGAGCATTGGATGTGGCTGCGGGATAGCGGCTGCAATGTGTCGACTTCGTTAAATGCCGAAGTATTAAGTTTGACCAGCGCCAAAATCAGATGCAGTGCGCACAGGCATGCCAGAGACCTTTGAACACAGCCAGACGAGTTCTTGAATAGCCTCTGGATCCATCGGACGCGGGCCTAGGCGCTCATTTCCAACAGCCCTCCCGGTGTCCAGCCTGATTCTGCCTGAATGTGTACAGCAAAGAGACGGAACGTGGTCAGGCCCAAGACAGAACAGTTGAGAGTCGGACGCTAAGCTCAGTCGGAAAGTTTGGTGAGCTGCGGAGTCTACGTTGAATCCAATCGTCAGTTAATGTCTGGTTGATGGTGGAGGTGGAAAGGAGAAGCACTCAAAATCGGGAGCGTGGCTGTGCTGATGCGCCATCACCGACCTATATCCCGACTCAAAGTCCATACACGACAGGATATGAAAACAAGAAGAGGTCACCAAGTTTAGATTCCCTGGAAGAAGGATATTCAGATGGAGAAAACTCGCTCAAGATACGACACCCAGATTCCTGGATCCATTTTGAATTTCTTTCATTCAAAGCTTATATACACCCACCCCCACATAAAAATACACCGAAGTCTCTTCCCCAACCCCCCTCGTTGCCAGATAACGCCGCCGTCACATCACCATACTGGACACCCTCCCCCCACAAGCACATCGTCCCGGTCCTCCTTCGCCCCACGATATACACCGCCGCCTCCGCCTCCCACATATTCGCACATCTCCTCGCCTTCCCCACCTGCACCTCCTCAGCCAAGCGTTGATACCGCACACCGCTATCCACATCCCTGCACCAGCCCCATTCCGCTTCTCCTCCTTTGTCCCGCCACAAACAAGCGAGCACACACATGGCCTGTACCTCCCGAATCTGCAACCAGTGCACCGTTCACGGGCACGAGAAGAATGCAAATGGCGCCAGGCCGAGGTCACAGTACCAGAAGGAGGGTATATATGATCAGGAGTATCATCCGACTGAAGGCCTGCCAGTCCCGTCGCTACTCCAATGCCCATCACGTCGCGGCCAGTCCTAGGGCGGATGAAGGCGTCACGCCGCACGGCGATCGCGAGTAAAGAGGTACATGGGCACCTCTGCTTGACACCAGCGTGCGCCGTCAAACAAGACTGCGAGTACCGTCCTGAGGAGGAGTGAGAACGATGACAAGGAGCCACCGACACGCACGCACCGGAAAAGCAGCTCCGGAAGCACACTCATCTCAAAGCAGCTAAACGGGCAGCCGCTCCCTCCAGCGAATGGTCGTCAAGCCCACCGTCATTCATCCGCGACCGTAGAATCTCACCGCTTGGTTAGGATACAATGCCCGCCAAACGAGCTCCGCCCAAGTGGACGTCCAACCCGAATCCAATTGACTCTTCTGCTTCTTCCGCCGCATTGATACCGCCTCAACGTCAGCGACGAGCGAGAGGCATAGCGGATAGGGTTAGAGCTGCTCTGGTATGCTGTATGGCCGACAAAGAACCGCCTCGATACCGCCTCAACGTCAGCGACAAGCGAGAGGCATAGTAGCTACTGTGGTATGCTGCATGGCCGACAAAGAAGATATCTCCCTCTTGGAAGTATGGCTCTGGCTCGGTGGGGCTGTCGACGGGGATGCATGACCGTTGCTGGGTCGTTGCGCGAGGCGATGAAGAACCGCGAGAGGATCGGTGACCTCTCCAGGACGACGCTGGTAAGGTGCGCGAGTCGGAGGCGGACGAGCTGGATGAAAGCCCATCGACCTTTCATGGGGATTCATGTTTGTGTCTGCGTGGAGAAACTCGTGAGCAGCGTCGTGAGGCTCGCCTGGATGGATTCTATCAGAAAACGAGAAACGAGCGGAAGATTGGACGCACCTGGATCGGCCAGAAACAAATTCACGTACAACTGACTGTCGCCAGCTCCTCCCTCCGAAGACAGAGTGATCTATTCTCCACCTCGGGGTGAATGGAACCTGATAATTGGAGGAGGTCTGCAGGGGCGCCGACGCGAGATCGTAAGTCTAATCCATACGATCAGACGAAAACGGCACTGGAAGGGAAAGATCGTGACGCACCTGTACCAGTAGCATCAAGGGTACGCCGTACGAGCAGAGTTTTCTCGTCCATCGACGGGTCGTGGTCATTCGGAGGCAAAGCACACCCATGCACCTCTGCCACCGGATCTCAGTTTACGCCGCCGCGAGCACAAGGCGTATACAATGTGGATGCAGACACGATACTGAAGAGAAGAAGACCTGCAAACGAATGAGATGCGACGCGCAGGCACAGACCAACACGCACCATCTTGGATAAATGCGTTATAATCTCCATGCCGAGGGACAGGTTGGCCTTTGGGTTGGATATGGCTTGCAGGCCTGAAATTGCAGAAATGAAAACCTGGGAACGAATGAGATGTCATCCGACGCGCGCGCATAGACGAGGCAAGACGCACCGTTTTATGATACTCTGGGAAGGACGGAATAGCCTTCGGGTAGGGTATGTATGAGCCCGTGATTCCACGGTCCCAAGGAAGGCAGCCTGTACTTATCTGCTACAGACCTGAAACGGGCAGCGTGCGGAGTGAGGCTGGCTGGGATTTCGCTCGGGATTTCAAAGAAGATGGTAGGTGTCGGCTCTTCGGACGGGCCACTGTAGAGTGCGATGGTATAGTCCTGTAGCAGCCTTTGAGAGGCAAGACGCTCCGTAAAAGAATGACGCACTTCATATTCTCATCCTTTCGTGTAGAATCTAGATAGACTGCAACGACTGAGCCGACCGAAATGCAGCCATCTGCTAGCACGGAGAATGGCTACCGTCGGGGAATGAGGAACGGAATGGAAGCTGCGTAATGCAGTGAACTCACTTCCGAGACGGCCGGACACACTTCAAAACGACGGCCTGCCCGCCAGAGTCGCCCGTCCGACAGTACCGAAGCCTAATTCCCCGCCGGTCAGATATCGACGCGCATGCTGAAAGTTGTCGATTGGGTTCGGTTATTGAATACAGTGAGATTGGGTCGAGTTGGGTTGAGTGGGATTAAACATAGAGCATTGTGGTGGTCGGAAAGAAGAGGTTTGTTGTGCGAGCCAAACAAAAGACTCTTGGCTTCCGACCATCATCTGCCGACATTCGAATATTCCCGACTCGGAAACTTCGACTGCCTGGCTCTCTTTCTCTTATGCACATGTATAACTCGAGCCGTCCCTCGCCGAGCGCCCACTGAATGAAGACTCCTGCACTCTGATCTCGCAAAAATAGTGTCAACAGCTTTGAGCGGCAAACTGCCACTGTAGGAAGCGTCTATGGAAGCCTCGTGGTTTCTACAGCCTCCGCTCCTAGTCTCCCCCTCGACTCCTAGCTCGTTGCGACTCCCTCAACCACTCGTTATATTTCCTTCGCTGCTGGCGCTTGCCCTCATCTGTGACCAAGTTGTTAAACGGTTCTCGGCCTTATGAGCTCGAAGATATCAGGCATCCTATCACCGAGC
Source organism: Roridomyces roridus (assembly GCA_029378245.1). NCBI lineage: Eukaryota > Fungi > Basidiomycota > Agaricomycetes > Agaricales > Mycenaceae > Roridomyces > Roridomyces roridus. Next base: position 3,133,057 of record JARKIF010000005.1, read on the forward strand.
GTCAAAGCAAATGAACGCTCTCATTCTGCGAAAATAGTCTGCGGGAGGCTGTCCTGCCTCGTGTTATTTTACAGCTTTCGCTGTTTCTCCCCGCCACCTTGCATCTTCGACTCCCACTCGCTGCTATGCCCTCGCTCACTCGTCGTATCCCCTTCGCGGCTCCCGTTCGTCGGGCTCTCTCCAGCCAGATCGCCTCTGACGCGGGCGATGGAATCCTAGTTAGCCTCCGAGCCTTGCGGGCATCAACAGACACTTTCCCACCTCTCAAGTCTGCAGTGTCCGCGGCCTTGGTTTTGCTAGAGATGAGCGAGGTGCGTTCCTTTCAAGAGCTTCGTGCCTCACTCTGATTCCTCGACTCAGAAAATCAAACGAAATAAAGCGGAGAGTAAAAACCTCGCGGAACGGGCTGCCCGACTAGTATCGGATATTTGGGGTCAGACGAGGGATCTCAAAGCCCTTCCCGGGGAAGTGGAGAGTTGTATCCTTGACGTTGAGACGTATGTGTTCCCTATTCTCCTTTACCATCGGCTTGAATGATTAATCTCTGCAGGCTGTTCCGAGAGATAGAAACTCTTTTCCACGAGCTCGAGAAGGAGAAGTACCTGCGACGGCTTGTTCGACAAGATAGCTACAAGGCTCGAATCGGGGAGTACACGAGATTATTAGACCTAGCCACGTCGCAGTTCAGTGTACGGCTCTCCCTAATCGCCCTCACGCTGGCTTATTCCTCCCCACAGATTAACCTGCAACTGAGCATCCACAACGCACAGCTGGCGCACATTGCGGCGAACGAAAAGAGGCACGATGATCTGCTCAGTGTCTCGCAGATGAGCGAGGCCGAGCGTCTGGTGCGTCCTCTCTCTGTTCTATGTCTTTGCCTCCATGGGCTAATGGGCGACTTTCGATAGCAGCTCCTCATAGGTCTCGACGGTATGTATTTCTTTATGTGTCTGAACCTATTCTGACTGGTTCGCAGCTAAAATGCATGTGGGGATGTATGCAGCGGTGGTGGGCGCCGGGGGCGTTTTTTTTTTAGGAGAGAGAGGGCCTTATTATGGCGCATATAGTGTCCAATAATTCAAAGAAAAAACACGCACCTCATGCAAAAAAAACACGCACCTCATGCAAAAAAAACACGCACCTCAAACACACCTTGTGAAAGAAAAACACGCAAGTTGCACCACTCCAGGAAAACACACACCACACTATACCCACGGATTGACCGAGCAAGACGGCCGGCCTGATTTTGAACAATCTCATCAGCAATCATTATACCTGATGTGCATTGATGGCATTGCTAATCTATGGTTCAATTTTCCACATTCAACTTGAACAGGATTAAATTGGCTGACCTGTAATGCAACAACTTGATCTGCTTGGGCAGTCTGGTATGGCTTACCATAGCTGCAAACTGCGGACTGCCTAAATAAACTTGAGCTTGAACACTGAGGTGGTTCAACCTCAAAGACTAGCCCATGTTTACAACCTCCCAGGCCTCCAGCCAATGTCAGGGATGGCACTGCAGCCCCATGTAGCCCCGGTTTAAACATTGATCTCCTGCCAGTGGGCTAGAGCCTAGCAGGCTGCATGCAGGCACAGACTGCAAAGTCGTATTGACTTGGTCAAGTTGCACTACTGAACATCATGATCAGATCAGGGCTTGCCGGACAATCATCACGGCAGCTCGCAGCGTGGTCAGCTGGCTTCGTTTCTGAGCTGCATTGAATTGAACTTTTGACTCCGAGTCCAATGTGTGCAATTTTTTCAAAGCTGAGGGTGTGTCATTTTCTACGGAGTTGGACTCAACATGCGTGTTTTTTTTGGTGATTCCACAGAAGTTGCGTCTTTTCTCAAGATTTTCCCTTGTTGTGTGATTTTTTATTTTTTGTACAGTATATGTGCCATATCCTTATAAACGTCGCGGTTACTTCTACGGATACAGATGAACAGCAGTTGACAAGGATTAGATTGATTAATTTACACTTGCTTCTCGAATTCTATTTCGATCTATGGGCGATATAGTGTGCAAAAAGTTTTTTCCACAACTTGTCAATTTCCTGCCTCTTTTGACTTACAACTTCAACTTTTCGGAATACAACTTTGGCTGGCAGGAATGCAACTTACAACTGTCTTCCGTGCAACTTGGATCCTATTATATGTGACTGACCTCCCAGCCACCTTAGGTGTTTTGAGTAATTGGTAAAGGAATACGGGCACAAACAATAAGCTGGAGAGGTCTGGGGAGTAGCCTGGGTTCAGACGAGTCGGAGGACACCAAAACCACCCGATTCCGTCAAGAGTCGGTGACATGGGAAATATTTTGCCAAGGCGAGTCTAAAAATGGGAAAGACGGCTGAGCCAGCCACCTGTGGAACTGAGCAGGATGGAGGAGAGAGATAAAGACAGCGGATGTTCAGGGGATAGCCCGAGGTCTGCCGAGTATAATGAGTACAAGAAGTCGCCAATTGGTGCGGTCGTCGTCGAGAACGAGGTGGTGCAGTGCAAGCGATGAGCCAAAATAAGAAAACACGTGTTTCGGATGCCCGCCCCGGCTGTGACAGGCACAGCAACCTGCCAACGTCATGGATCGGGACGAAATTCGGCCTCAGACAGCACATCGACCACCTTTCCACTATGCCACAACAGCCGGGTAATATTCCTGCTCCAAAGCCTTGTTTGAGGCAAGTGGCTGGACAGCTAGGCCGGCCGGTTAGCCAGTCTCCGATAATATCAACTGCAACTCAGACTCCCAAACCACAGCTTCTCAATGTCTCTCCAGCAACTCCATTAAATTCGACCCCTAGACTGCGGGAATCACTCCGGATATAGATAGGGCCGCTCCGATAGATTCCTGGTGGCCTGGCAGATATCAATCGCGTACATCTAAGCCCCTTGATGAGGCCTCTCCAGATCTAATTCTTGCCATGGGTCTCTGACTAGTGGATGCATAAGCCCACAGCGTCAAATACTGGGCAGTTATTCTGGAGTTCAAAGGTTCTGCTCCCACCAAACAAATAAGCTTGCGCAGAAGCCATACGAGCGACGCAACGGCTTTTTGACCGTGCACGTCATATGGCTGCCCAAGTGAGGCATATTATGTGCCATCAAAAAAAGAAATCCCATGGCTTGTCTGGGTTCTTCACAAAAAGGGGAATATTATCTGACTCGGTATCATCTGAAATGTTCCACAGACTATGTAAGTGCTGTCAGAAAATGCATGCCAGAGGTGGCTGCTAGAGCCAACGAGGCTCAGGATTGAGGAGACACTCGAGTGCGCAAATGGACGATAGTGCGACAGGGGACGTGGAAGTCAAGAAGATAGAAGGACTGATTCATATCATACGTAGGCTGTACATCAAGTATACGGATACATACAATATGAACCGATGCAAATAAACCCAGTTCCTGACAAGTGCACATGCACTCAGTTCTGTGATGGAACCTTGACCACTTGAGCTCCATTCAAGCTGGTTTCTATTCCCAGTCAGCCACTGGAATCCATTTCCACAAGGGTCTCAATCTTGAGTCACTTCAGCTTAGTCTCATTTCCCGACTGCCACGACATCCCAATTTGGGAGCCCTGTCGTGACAGTCTGGGACGTAATCAGTCGATTAGCCGGACCTCTGCGTTTCATCCCATCAATTCAGGGCACAGCCACACTGGCGAGCCTTTTTGTGCCGTCTCGCGTAGGCTCGCGACCAACCGCTTCGCTTGATCCGGCGAGCACGTCAAGCGAAGCGGCTGGGAAACTTGAGCCGGTTACAGCCCAGTCACGCCAAGCGTGACACGGACTTAGCGAATTTCATCTCACCCCACTACTGTCGTTCTTCCACTGAGAGCTGTGGGGTGCTACAGCCCCTTCCAAACCACTTCACCCCACTACCCTTTCGACCTCAAGCCGTCCTCAAGCTCGCCTCCAGGCCTTTTCCCTCAGAATTCACGAGCTAATGCTGACCACTCTATCCCGGTCCCCAACACCCTCAGCGCCTCTCTCTGTCCAATTCTGCCGTATCGACGGCCGCGGGCAACTGCCATTGGTCCACTCGGATGCATCCCCAGTGGAATTGGCCAGAAAGGCCGACTTTCGTGTAGCCGTGACATGGCTCTCTGGGTCCGGGGCGCTGACAACGTCAATTGCGGCGACCATAGGTCATTCAGGCGGCGGGAAACTTGATGAATAGTCATTTTGTATTGTATAGTACCTGAATAGACTAAATACAAGGCAATCTAAAGAGGTCCAAAATCGACAAAGTCGAATTTTTCTAAGTCTTTCGCTTACAAATCACGACCCGGCTCAAAGCGTCTCAAGTTCCCCAGTCCGTTGGCTCGGCAAGCCCTGAATCACACAAACATACCAAACATCACACCAAACTCTACCAACATCTGTACATACAAGAACCAATTGATTACATATCCAGCTTTGAATTCCCCTTAGTGAGATTGCGCCGCCGAGTCAACGGTACTGGTAGCGAGTCTACGTCTCGCGCTTCAGGAGGCATTTCTCGAGCACAGGCCGGGTTAAACTCATGTGTTGATGTCTCCATCCGGCAAAAAGCTCCGAGGGAGCCAAAATTTGCAGTTACATGTATTGATTGAGTCATGCTGTAATCATGCTGACCGTGCGATCACTCCGATCAAGCTTTCAGTTGAAGAAAATTTCGGTGATGGGTGCCACAAAGAGGGAATCAAGATGGTCATAAATTGATTTGAGAAACAGTAGTCCTTGTGGAAACAGCATACAGAGAGTAGGGTTCAAGAAAGATGTATAGATGTGGCGGTGCCCTGAATTGATGGGACGAAACGCAGAGGTCCGGCTAATCGACTGATTACGTCCCAGACTGTCACGACAGGGCTCCCAAATTGGGATGTCGTGGCAGTCGGGAAATGAGACTAACTTCAGCTGTGTTCAATTTCAACTGTGACATTTTTTGTACAAGGAATCTTGAATCAAGAGCCAATAGACCAGTGCACACTCAATCCATTGGGTCTAGAATAGACCTTTTTGTTATGATGCTCAATTTTCAACCAAGCCATCAAATATTGATGTGTCTCTTCATGCCTCAACGCACTGTGTGGACACAGAGTCACAGAAGGGGCCTGGCTTGGTTTTGAATCATTTTTCAACCATCATCTGTCCATCGGACTGACCTTCCGGCGGAGTGATCAACTCAAGAAATCCCCATCACTGCATCAATCACTCTACCGGTGATCAGGATCGATGCCGCTTAGGGGTTGCAGGTGAGCAAGGTGAGAGTTGTGCTGGGTTGAATAACAGTTGCAGTCAGAAAGTTGTGGTTGTCAAGTCAAGAAACCAAAGTTGTAAATGGAAAAAGTCAAGTTGTAGTTGTAAAAACCAAAGTTGTAGTTGTATTTTGAGTTGAAGTTGCAAAAACTTTTTGCACAATATATCTGCCATATCGATCCCTCGTGTGTTCAACGTTTCGACCTTGCAGGCAACTTTCGTCTCTTCTGTGCTGGTTGTGTGCGGTCGATACATTCATCCAGCCACCGCCACTGGGTTCATCCATGAAACCACTGGTTCGACTAGGTCAGTTGAACAATTATCGGTATGGCGCTGGCATCCAGTTCCGAACCTCTCGGGATTTCTTTTGGCACACACTACATTCTGATCCGCCCAACAAAACGCAGCAGCTCTACTGGCAAGAACAAATATCAATTCCCATGTCCATACAGCTTTGTGACACGAAGCGCCCATTCGCTGGCATCTCACAGCATTCAATATAACCGCCAATCCTGTCCCATCGTTTACCCCAGACCCCTGAATGCTCTCGCGATCGCTCTCTCGTCTTGCTACGTTCAAGTCCATAGATATTTCCTTACAGTGACTTCGACAGCAGCTCCTCACAAAGATAGACGGTGCGTGAATGCTACTACAGCTTTGGGATCTGAATCAGACTTGAACACAGCCAGGAGCCGGGTTGGGATCCATGCGGCTCTGGGCTTCCTGTTTATTTTGTTATTTTTTTTTCGGAATCATCACGACTAGCTCTGAAGAATAGCATGACAGGAGCTCAGTTTGGAATGTCAGGATGCCTACACTATCTTGGATCATGCCATGTAATCTACGTACAAAATCAGCCTCGCGTGCATGCCGACCCGGCCCTCCATCAGCCTGTAGTACTTGAAGTCGTGGCTGCAAAAGGAACAGCTGGACGACCCGGAAATAATGAAAGCCACCCGGAAAGTCGACGCAAGGTTAGGGTGTGCGCTTGCCAGCAATGAGAATGGACATACTCTTAACCGCTCAAACCGCTCAAGCAGGGAATTGCCCGTTCGGTTCGGGGATGGGTGCTGGCAGAGGACGTTCAAGTTTTTCTTCCTGCCCTGGTAGGAGGACTTTGCGCTCCCATGTATTACGGGCCGAAAATCCATCCCACAAAATAATGACGAAAGTGACGCCAACAGTAATTAGGTTCTTCGACGGATTTTCTTGAACTGGCGGAGAACGAATAATCAATGACAAGAACGAGTGAACGTCGTCACTGACAGTCAGATCAATGAGATCTTGAGATCCGAAATTGGCCCAGTGCTTCCTCGACCTCTGGTCACCGTCCATTGGAAATTGACACTGCAGAATGGAATTGTTACAACTGGCTAATAGATACAGTACACAGGAAGCGAGTAGGGGACGTGTACACGAGGATCGAAATATCCTGAGACCAGCCCAAGCACGATGCGAAAAGGAAAATTTAAAGATGAATTCTGCCCTGATGTCATGCTCCACCGCCTCCCACCTCACGCCCCCGTTGAACGACCCTCACCATGCGCCGAGTAAAGACATCCCGTCACCCTCCGCCGTTTGCGTGCACAGTACTCGAGGCGTCCATGTCGTATATCTTACGAGTGGCGAGAGCGAAGAAGCGGTGGCGAAATAAGTCGAGGTCGAGGCTTCCATTGGTCGGCGCATAGCGCGTGCGTCACTCCGTCTATGCAGCATGCGTCGATCTGTATGTCGGTGGAGTGTGATCGCGAGGTGATCGCCGGTGGTGTCGAGGGAGGCAAGGGCGAGTGGAGGGAAAGGACGGGGCGCGCATTGTTGTGTATGAAGGATTGGGATTCCAGACTAACGCCTCCCCCGTGGCGGACCGCTACTCTTGAAAGCGACGGTATGTATCTAGTCGACTTACACCTGTCAAATGTTAGTGAAAGAAAGAAAGACGGAGGAGCAGGAGACGCACCGACGTGTGCCGCGCGGTAAGCGGCAGTCCCAACGAGTCTCCAGCTCCCGGGAAGCCCTCACTCTCACTCCCGCTGCAGTCTTCTTCGACCTCGTCGCCACCGTGTACCTCTCCTCCCTCGTTTCCCTGATCGCCAAACGTAACCAACAACCACACAGTGCGATCGCCTCCTCCAGGCCGCGGCGGCGGGTCGTGGGATGACGACTAGGGCTTCTCCTGGGCTTGAGGTGCTCGTCATAGCTGGGAGGTGATGCAACGGAGCGTGAAGGCGAATTGAGAGTCACCGTGGTCGTTGATGGGAGTGGTGGGGAGTGAAGGAGAGGTCTTCAACTTGAAGAGGGAATTGGAAACCAGTGCAGTCGTTGTGGCGCAGAATAGGAAGAGAGCCAGCCAGTCGCATTCGGGTCTTCTTGTCGGCCTTCAGACGAGCGACGCCAGCGCGGTCAAGGCTGTAGGCAAAGCCTTGCCGCACGAGGGGCCGTGGGGACGCAAGACTGGAGAGCTTCAAGTCAGCATTGGCGGTGGATCCAGTGACGAATCACATACCCCGACCGGGGAAGACGCACGACACCCGTGGAGGATATTCTTGCTGGCCTTGAGAGAGGCGAGGGCGAGGCCAGCGAGGTCCACGATGTTGCTGAGGTCTTGCATGGACCGCAGAGGACTGGGGAGCGTCAGTGTCCGCGGATGACAAAAGACTGCGAGGATATACCTTGGCCGAGGAAGACACGTGCCACCCGTAAAGAGTGGTGACGACGACGGGATTCCAGCAGGGTGATGTATCGAGCGAGGCCAAGTCGGATGTCTTGAGGGAGGGCAGTAGCACGACGTTAACGAAAAGTCGCGGCTTGACGGTGCCGTGAGAGCCCGAGGCGAGATGCTACCACGGGCGTGAGTATAGACCGATGAGAGAAAAGCACCACGCACCTTACACCACATCCTCCGTGTCAATGCCCAGCGAGGAGCTTGATGACACCAGAGAGACTGGACGACGGAAGGAGGAGCGGCCTTGGCTTGAAAGGAGGTGAGGCTCGGTGGTCTTGCGGGCTTGATGACGAGACAGTCCCGAGGATGGTGATGCCACAGATAGCGAAGGGTTGAGGACAAGGGTGACGGACCAGCTTGTATGGAGGACGGTGGTGTGGGTCGACGGAGTAAGCATCACCCATTTGATAGCCGAGTGCATTCCTTGCTCTTCCTTCGCAGCCTTCCTCCACGACCACGACCACGATAGACACCGTCGACGGCCGGATTATTCGAAAGACAACACGCTTGACCGAAACAAACACTTCTTCCGATATCTTCCACCGTACCTGGGACCCCTCCCGAGAGACCCCTACTCGCCGACGTGTCTAGATATAGCGTTCACCACTGCAGCTCTGGCGTGTCATCCCACTCTCGTCTAGCGCTGATTGACTGGCTCGAGAGGTCGCGCTCATGTCCACTTTCGATTGGGATGGACTCGGAGGAGCTCGACCCTCGGCTACATCCACCAACTTCCGCGGTCATCCTCATTCACCATGAACGATGGGAGTAGGTCGACCGGACACCCGAGGGTGATGAGGTATCGATTGCTTGAAGTTCGTTTCTCGAGGGCACATGCCGCTTCTTCGTATCCAACGCGCCTATAGTACCCATTATGTATTCTCCGCCTGCTCGAATTGCATTCTCACTGGTCTCCCTCGTCAATCAACGAATTCCCTTCCATGACGACCTGCTCCGAGATCCGGTTTCCCAGCCCGACGAGATGCACCTACGGAACTTTCTGAGAGTGGTCAGCCCGGCGTCGATGTTGCATCGCAGAATATATGAATATATCCCAAAGCTCCAGCTCCACGATGAGGATCCTGCGGCTCCAGCCACATCGAATCGCTTACCACGGCCCTTACTGAGGCTGAGACTGCGGAGATTGTGGTGCTCGACGGAGTATTCATGCGAATGATCATGGCATTGGCATGCGAGTGCCAGATTTCCGGGCGGACGCACAGGGTTGGTCCGGCGCGGTGAATGAACGTGTATATCGACGACATCTCCCCACTCAAAGAGGAGATACCACCAACAGTACTAGTCTGACTTCGGGAGACTAACTTCAACGCGGATGAGAGGAATTGAGGGCGCGGTTGAGCTGGGTTCCCCACAGCCGGAGTGCAAGCCGAGAAGGAAATTGCTCTCCTGATCTCCTTGGGAGAGGACAAGACTGGTGCACTACTCGAGGTCGTCGAGGATGAATCGGCGAAGATCCATAACAGCACGGCGCTGGTCCGTCTGGACGAGACTGTCGAGACAGCACCGTACCTTGACCGTGCGCTCCGTACCCGTGGGCCGCATGACGTATCCGCCCAACCCCACGGGCTACGGCCATAAGTGTCAACCCTCTGAGACCGGTGACCCAGTGCTCTTCCTTAAGCTCCTGCATTCCCAGCCTGAGCCTCCAGGGTGACGCGGATCCGTCTTCACGGTTCTCGGCAAATTCTCGGACAAATCAGTGGACCCATCCCAGGTCCTCTACGGTGCTCACTCGACCAACCACTGTCCGGTGTCCCACCGGCAACGGTGCACTGGCGCACTGACAGCTCAGTCACTCATTCACTCGACTGCATTCCGACAAGGCAGCGCGTCTGCCTCCTCCGTCCTGGTGTGAGGCCGACGCTCGTCACCGCGCCGCCCGATGCTCCCGTCTTCCACACGCCTCGGCGCACCGTCCATGTAGCTTCCGTGGAGTCCAATGCGGGGCCATGACGAGGGTCGAGGTTGGGGTGGTTAGGTTAGCCTGGTGTGCGAGGCCGTGCTGCCAACCATGCCGGCGGGGCGGAGGGATTGGGCTCGGGTTACCGCAACGCTGCGCCGCATCCTCAGCATCTATAGTGCAATGCTACGACGCCACCCCAGCCAGACGACGTCCCCCTTCCCCAGGAGTCCAGGACGCGACGAACCATCGACGGGCCCCAATGCCCATCAGATGGTGCTGTCAACGGACGCGTCAAACGCCTATTCAGAGCCTCGACTGACTAACCCATCATAGCGATTTGATGGGCTGATGGCTGCGATTGGGGGCCTCTGTGACTACAACTATATACTGAGGGCATGGGGGAGGGGTTATTAAAGATATCAGCCTTTACAGAATTTTGATAGAGCCCGTAGTTAGTGAGCAATAGTAGCCATCAGCCGATCAAATCGCTATGACTAGGTTAGTCAGTCGAGGCTCTGCGGCTATTTCAGCTATTTAAGATGGACACTTTCGTCTTCCACCCCAGGTCCTCGCCTCTCCATGCCCTCTCTCGCCCATCACATCTTGGACCTCGTCACAGCTCACCCTCGTCCAGCACTCGCCTCGGACGCACTCGACGCCACGAAAGTGGCCCTCAAGGCGATCCGCGACTCGGCGGACGTATGTCCACCACTCAAGTCAGGGGTGTCTGCGGCATTGGTGTTGCTGGAGATGTCCGAGGTACGTGTATTATTGTCCCTAACCTCTGTCCCCGAGGCCCCGCTGATTCCCGTCTCAGCGGATCAAACAAAACCGGCAGGACGCCGCAACACTCGCGACGCGGGCTGGGCAACTCATCCTCGACATTTGGGGGCAGACAACGGGCATCGGCGTGCCGTTGTCGGGTGGTCTCGAGGGAAGTATTCTTCAGATTGAAACGTGCGTGTTGGTTTTCCGATTTTAATGCCCACTCCTCATAAGTATATTCGTCGTGTCTGCAGTCTATTCACCAGAATCGAAGCATTCCTCCACGAGCTCGATGAGGAAAGTGCTTTGAGACGGCTCATTCGACAGGATCGTCACAAAGCCCAGCTGGAGGAGTATGGACATTTATTGGACTTGGCTACGTCCAAGTTCAGCGTACGGCTAAGTATCCCCCATCGTCACGACACACTCAACATGATCCTGTCCCGCAGATCAACCTCCAACTCAGCATCCACACCGCCCAAATGGCGCAGAATGCTGCAGACGAGAAGAGGCACGATGATGTCCTGAGAATCTCTCGGATTAGCGAGGCCGAGCGTTTGGTACGTCCACATTGTTGTGATTTCATCGATTCATTGAGGGAATTTTCGGCAGCGGCTCCTCTCAGTGATACACAGCCAGTATCAAGGACAGAGCCAGGGGAACCATGCGGGCGGGTCTGGTTAAGATCACGATGAGTTCGCACGGGTAGCATGACAGGGGCCGAGTCCGGTGTGAGGATGGCTACAAATTACAATACTTACCTTGATTCATGTGTACTAATCACCTTTCTCCGCGGCACGAGCGAACACATCTTGGCCTCGACCGGTGGCGACGACGCCCTCGGTGTCTCCGCTGGTTGAAGTAAACCACGGCTGTCTTGGGCTGAGGGAGGATGTGTATGAACCGCGTTCGTCGACAGTGAGGCCCGGGAAGGGGACGTGCACTCGCACGACATGTTTTCGTCGACTTCGATGACTAGGAATAGTCCGAGGTATGGCGGCGATTCGTCCTTGTACGCCGACGATAGAGCTACGAGTACATGAAGCCGGACGTCGAGATAAGTAACGTAGCGGGCATTGCGCGTAAAGGGTTTTCACTCCTTCTTTTTGTAAATTCTAATCGTCGTGAAAGAAGAGGGTTTGCTGTCGAGCCAAACAAACTCTCTTGCCAGTGACTCTTACTATCATCATCGATGCATCATCTACGAAATTCCGAGTTGCAAATCTTCCACTGCATGGCTCTCTCCCTCATGCACACGGCTAAATCGACTCGTTCCTCGCCGAGCATCAACTGAATGAAGCATCACGCACTCTGATCTGGCAAAAATAGTCTTATGAACAGCTTTCGGCGTCAAGATTCAAACAGGTGGGATTCCGTGGGAAGCTCAGGACCGTTGCGTGTTCTCTACAGCATTCACTCTTGCTCTGCTCCCCGACCCCCTCACACTGCCATGCCTCCGCTCCGTCGTATCCCGTTCACCACTCGAAATCGCCCGGCCCTCCCCAATGCGATCACTGCAGACGCCCTCGACGCAACGAAAGTGACCCTCAGAGCGATCCGCGCCTCTTCTGACGCCTGTGCACCGCTCAAGTCTGGGGTATCTGTGGCTCTGGTTTTGCTGGAGATGACTGAGGTACGTCCTATGCGTGCCTGCTGGCCTCAATGTCATTCGAATTCGCTATCCCAGAAAATCAAACGGAACAAGAAGGACACTCAGAACCTTGCTGAGAGAGCCGCTCAACTTGTATTGGATATCTGGGGTCAGACGAAAGATCTCAGCACCCAAATTCCGCCAGAGGAGGAGAGATGCATCCACGAGATCGAGACGTATGTGCTCTGTATTCTCATTGGACGTCTGTTTGAATTTTCCTTGTACGCAGGCTGTTTCGAGAAATCGAAGAATTCTTCCACGAGCTCGAGAAGGAGAAACTGTGGAAACGATTCATCCGACAAGATCGCCACCAGGCCCAGGTGGAGGAGTATGCGAGCTTATTGGACCTTGCGACGTCTCAGTTCAGCGTACGGCTCACTTTCGTCTTCACCATGGGACTGGCTCATTGATATGCTGGCACAGATGATTCTCCAACTCAGCATTCGTAGCGCGCAAATGGCGCAAAATTCAGCTGATGAGAAGAGACATGATGATGTGCTTGCCGTCTCCCACATGAGCGAGGCTGAACGTCTGGTACGTCCACACTACTGCTCGGAATTCATCCATTCCTTATGGAGATTTGGACAGCAGCTCCTCACAAAGATAGACGGTGGGTGAAATTTCTACAGCTTTATGACCTAAATCTGACCAGAACGCAGCCAGGAGCCGGGTTGGGATGCAGGCGGCCCTCGGCGTCCTTTTTTTTTTTTTAGACCGACATGGATTTGAATGTTGGAATGTATGGTTCCAGGGGAAAGTTCCAACATGACGCGCGCACAGCTTGCTGGACATGTGGGGTGATGGAAAGTCTTTGAAAGCTGTTTACTGTAATTATCCGCACGAACGCTCCATTCTTCTCTTGGGGAGGTATATAAGCCCGCGCCGTTGTGCCTACATGCCTACAAAGATTCATTATCGGATTAATGGGAAGTAGGGTCCGCAAATGATGGATAGACCTCCAATCCTGAGACCTGAGAGACGGGACAATTGGGGCGAGGTCCCTGATCCACACGAGCGACTGTGTGCCGATATTTCTGAATCTCGGTCACGGAAGATTCGAGGGCCAGCCAGGATAGGAATTGAAGGATGCAAGTACATAGTCAAATCTCGGCTAACTTCCCTTGCAAGCAGGGGGCATTGAAGATGTTCACGTTTGCTTGGGTCATTTCAGGTTGAGCGAAATACATTTGTTGTTCTGAAGTGAGAGCTGGATTAAAGGCCAATGGAAACTGCAGAATGTGTGAATCCGAAATCGGCAAGCGGACGATCAAGGCAGAGGAGGCGACGTTCGATTTAATAGTCGAACACCAACAGTGAATCAGTCCAGCGGTGCGCGACAACCGGCGGCATGGGCCGACGAGCGAACTGCTTCCGGTACCCAAAGCTAAACAGGCATAGGATGCCCAGAAGGTTATACGGATAGTACTCGGTGCGTGTATTCGTGACATGCTACTGTGGGTATTTCATTCGGCGTAGATTCAGTCAGTCAGAAATTCCGGCAAGAGGATTTTATTGGCCTCCAGTGGTTCGTTTGCGGCTTGTTTCATCTTTCTCATCTCAAATCAAAACAGCTCCATTTTAACCTTATCAGTGCGAGTCACCGGAAACCTCGGCGCGATCCTTTGTTTGTTTGCCGGAGAGGGCTCCTTCGACGTCTTCTCTCGGAGCTTACTGTACTTGAGACTTTTCTTTGGCGGATTCGGAACTACTTCCACGGCCATTTCTCTGTTCGGCAGGTTTTCGGTTGTTGCTTGCTTGCCTCTTGCTTTCCACCTCCATCATCATCGCGTGCATGGCGGGCTTCCGTTGGCGCCGCTCTGCGCCTGGACCCTTCTCCGAAAACTATTATTGCTCCTGATACCCGGACTGAAGTACAAGCTGTGCGGCACTGCCAACTTGGATAGCCACGTCGAAGTCCTCTGACAGTCCTCATCCACGACCACTAGTACTGTGCTCTTCGACTCAGCTTCCTCCGTCTATGTTCAACAGCTGCAAAGGCCTGCAAATCAGCGATGGAAACTTTTACAATGTCTCGGGGGACTTGAATCTCGGCATTCATCAGGAGCTCTTGGTCCAGGCCTCCAGTGCCGACCCACACCTGAGTGCGACGGACGAGGAGGCCCCAACTCCAGGAGTAGGAGGGATGGATCACAGTCAGTGGTTCTCCATCACGTCCGAGGTTCTTGCTGATGCCAGTTGCAGGTATTGCCCCCATAAATATAATGGTGCCAAACGTAAATGCAAGAGATACGGGTATGTTATTCAAATTTTTGAGTCCAAAACTGATCGTGTCCGCCCAAGGTCTAGACACCCTACACCGACACGCTGCGTTGGAAGCCTTACACGACTCTGTCGAAAGCTTTCCCCAACCGCGATGTCATCTAGAAACCCGCATCGAGCTCCTGCAAAAATTGAAGGACATGTTGCACGACTCAAATGGCCGCGTTGTCTGGCTCCACGGTCCTGCAGGAGCCGGCAAATCCGCCATCATGGAAACACTCTCTCAACAGCTGCAGGACGCGGGCAACCTCGGCGGCACCTTCTTCTTCAAGCGGGGCCATCCGACTCGAGGCAACGCGAGAGTTTTATTCGTCACACTCGCCTACCAGCTGGCTCTCTTCTTCCCTGCGGCCAAGGCACTGATCTTGGAGCCGATACGAAGGAAACCCTTGGTTGTAGGAACTTCTATTGCTTCTCAACTGAGGGAGCTAATCGTGGAGCCCTGCCGACGAGTCACCGATTCCACTGGGTCACCCCGTATTCTCCTCATTGATGGACTCGACGAGTGCGATGGCTCGGCGGTGCAGCAGGAGATACTACGCTCGATCCGGCACATTTTCTGCGAGCATAACCTACCCGTCAAGATCATCATCGCTAGTCGGCCAGAACCGGAAATCCAAGAAATATTCAAAGATCCCTCGTTCCAGGGGCTAGATTCAGTAAATATCGAACAATCGTTCAAGGACGTGGAACTCTTTCTCCAGAAGGAGTTTGCTCGCATTCATAGCGAGCACCGTGAAACTATGGCAGACGTCCCACTTCCCTGGCCCTCGTCGGATATAATTGAAAGCTTGGTCAACCTATCGTCTGGCTACTTTATCTACGCGGCCACTGTAATCAAGATCATCGACGACAAGCAGTTTAGGCCCACCGAGCAACTGCAAATAGTCCTGAACCCGACCCCGGACTCCGAAGACTACCCCTTCGGCAGTCTTGACAAACTATACATCCAAATCCTCGCACAAGTCCCCACAAGGTTCCGGCCCCAGCTTCTCGACATCCTCTCTGTGGTCGCCGCCCGTTGGAATTTGTCCCCGCGCCACATTGAGCAGCTCCTTGATTACAAGGCTGGCGATGTGCCACTCATCTTACGCAAATTGCACTCAGTGCTGGTCATTGGCGGTCAGGACTATGCTGTGCGGGTCACCCATGCGTCGTTTCTGGATTTTCTGGAGAACGAGATGCGGTCGGGGTTTTTCTGTACCGGTGGCGTTCAGCGTCGCATCGCTTTGGCGCGTGCCATTTTGAAGGCAATGTCCTTCACGCAACTGCCGGACCATGATCACGTTGCTAGGTAAGTCTCAGAGGCAGCATACAATCGCATGACAAGGAGGATATGTGTAGGAGACTCACCGAGTTTTGGATCAACTTTATCACCTCGATTGAACCACGCTTTGTCGGCGCTGCGGAGCTCCTGCGTTTCATCCGAGACGTGAACCTCGACTTTGTCTTGGATCAACTTTATCACCTCGATTGAACCACGCTTTGTCGGCGCTGCGGAGCTCCTGCGTTTCATCCGAGACGTGAACCTCGACTTTGTCTTCCTCATCAAGCATTCGTACGGCAATTCCTCTGTGAAACGACTGATTTCGTGGATGAAAGTGAGTCGCTTGATCATATACAGCCCGTTTCAGACAACAGCATTTCGAACAGAATGTCTCTGGCGTGCCAGAAGACCTCATCGACCTCTGGGAGCGCGTCAGATGGGTGGATCATTTTCTCTTGTTAGATTTCACCCGGCGTACGCACTCTGCGGCAGTCAAGTCAGCACTCCAGAACCTACTTCTACGAAACCCACAACTGCAGCGGATACTCGGAGTCGCCGACCTGATCGGCGAGAACCCGTATTCCCAGACGGGCCCGTTGCTATACAAAACTCGTCTTCTCCTCGACCTGTCTTGGGACGACATCATGGCCTCGGTGTGGGAAATACGTCCACTGGCAGACAGGGACGAAATATGTAACCCTCGGCCCGTGTACTCGACAGTTCAGTTGGCTCCCAGTGCAGACGTCTCCAAAGATATCGCTCTTGGCTTGATTCGGCTCTTGAGAAGAATTGGGAACCGTGAACTGCATACAACCATCTTGTACGCCGTCAATTCAACCCATGCACAGTGTGATTGTTCTGATTCCCTGTCATAGACGCCACATGGAGATGGATTGCAGATGGGGTCGTCTCATCTCAGCCCAACTGTCCGACGTAGAGGTCTTCAACCAACTCAGGGAACTTGGACTCCCTTCTGTTGTTTCCGCTAATCCGAGCTGTCCTCTGGATCCGTATGATTTTTCCACCGTCCTGGCTGCTCTGAAGGTCCGTAGCAGTGCACAATGAATGCTCGCTGACCACAATATTTCGCAGGCTCATGATGGATGTCCGAGCGAATTG
The DNA here is from genome assembly GCA_029378245.1 of Roridomyces roridus. Lineage (NCBI taxonomy): Eukaryota > Fungi > Basidiomycota > Agaricomycetes > Agaricales > Mycenaceae > Roridomyces > Roridomyces roridus. The sequence goes on from JARKIF010000005.1 coordinate 3,150,028, forward strand.
GTTGATCGGTGGAATGCGTACCACCAAGAGAGTCGTCAGCTGATGAGGAATTACGTTAAGGAGGAAGAGGGACTGTTCTTCGCTCAGGATGGCGTTCTGTCTCCGCGACGATCGACGACAGTGTTTCGTATTTGAAGAGCTTTGTGATATGATAAAATGGCCGGTCGCCCGCCCCAGCCTATATTCATCATCCGTGCCGTGTCCGCCTGGGATCACTTCTTTCTCCCCAACCACCACGACCGCTGCTCCGACCAGCAACTAAGACCTTCGCGCCCGTCTTGTCTTCGTGGAGGCTGAAGATTCAGCACATATTCTGCGTCTACAAGAGCTCAAAAGCCGTCACCAGTCCATCCGAAAAGAGCTGGCTGGTATCGTCTATCCCAAGTCTATGCCGTCCTGTTTCTCCCCAACGAGATAACGACCGAGATTTTTCTCCTCCCCAATTTTCCCGGCACATATCCGAATGGACGCTGTTTTCCTCTCACCCTACTGTCGGTTTGCAGAGCATGGAGGGCTCTAGCGATCTCGACTCCACGGCTACGGGTCCGTCTCGGCCTCAACCTCCGCTCGGCCAGACTTCGAACTCACCTTTTGAAATTGCCCTCGTTCAGCCGCGCCGGATCGCACCTGTCCACCCTCACCGTTCGAGCACAAAACTAGGAGGAGGGCGATGCTATTCCTGCAGCGCCACTAGCTACTGTGTCAAGCAGTAATTTCGGGCACTTGGGACAGGTAATTCAACCCAATTGAACAATGCGCGCGCTTCGGCGAAAAGCACGGCGAAAGACAAGTGACATCCCCCTCTCATAGCGTTCCTTTATGCTGCTGCGTTCCTGCGTAATCAGTCATGATATCCCGCGTTTCCCCAGCATAGTTTGCCAATGATTCGTGTGCGATCGGGAGATGGACCTTAACCATCTCGCGCCAATGAGTTGCAGATGAGAGAATTCCTTGTGAGACTGACCTTCTTTCAATGTTGTGGAAATTGGAATGCGTCTGATTCTTGCTTGCTATGAATTCAATTCCTGTATGCGCCCGCTGTATACCTGTAGCCATCATTGATGGTTCGAAGTCGACATCTAGTAGGCCTTTTTTGAGAGAATCATGACGGGCGCGAGCTTGAATAAGAACCGAACTAGGTTAGGTTAGGTTAGGTTAGGTTAGGTTAGGTTAGGTTAGGTTAGGTTAGGTTAGGTTAGGTTAGGTTAGGTTAGGTTAGGTTAGGTTAGGTTAGGTTAGGTTAGGTTAGGTTAGGTTAGGTTAGGTTAGGTTAGGTTAGGTTAGGTTAGGTTAGGTTAGGTTAGGTTAGGTTAGGT